>APFE031353629.1:20378-42917 GCA_000404065.3 Pinus taeda
ATGTTTGGGCAAATTTGTACCCCCACAGGACCCTTTTTTTCATCACTGTCCAACACCCCACAAAGATGCCTCCTCACACGGGTATATGAACCACAATATGGTTTTTCTTTATAACAACCATGAGGGCACACAAATTTGTAAGCTCCACCACCCTTTCCCCCATCAAGTTTGGTCACATAGTTCCACAAGGGTGTTAATGCATCTTTCCCATCTAGTGTTTCAGTTTCCCCTTCAAGTTCATCCCCTTCCTCCTCATCATACATTGGATCACTCATATTGGGACCATTGTCCTCTTGTGTTTCTTCCCTTCTATTCCTATTCCCCCTTGCCATCATTAAAACCAAGAGTGGAATGATACATAGAGGCCAAAAGAACACCATCTTGGAATATGGATATAGGTGGTGGACAACTTGCAAGTAAAGGAGCAAGTAGAAACAATGGGAAAGAGTAGGAGAGGGAGGAGAAAAATACAAAAAAAATGTCAAAAAAATAAGGGAGTTTGGGTTTTGAACTTACCTCTTTAGCTCTTGTAGATGAAGTCCTCCAAGCTCTTGCTCCAAGCTCCTCCTCCTTCCTAACTCCTCTGTACTCCTTCCAAGCTCTTCCTCTCTCTCCTCTCCTTTCCTCTCCTCTCTCTCTCTCTCCAACTCTATAAACCAAAGTGAGAAAATGAGGAATGAATGGGGGCTTTAATTCCCTTCATCTTCTCAGCCCTAACCCACCCCCTTTTGGCCAAAAAAAAAAAAAAAAAAAAAAAAAAACGAATTTTTACCTTGTGCGCGGCCTTTTCCGGAAGCGTACGCTTCCTCCTTTGAAGCGCCACGCTTCCGACCTACACTTTCGAAAAGTCCAGGAAGCGGCAAAAAAAATTGGAAGCGCGCTTCCAACGAAGCTTCCTAGGCGCTTCCGGGCTTGGAACCGGGGGGGGGTGGCGCTTAGTGCAACATTGGGATGGACTATATCTGTCTAGGCAACAGGTAAAAGAAATCTAGTAGCAGGCCTTGTTGTTACTTGAGATGCTCACCTAGAATAATGTGGGAAAAGTCCTCAATTCTACTAGGTGTGACCTTAAAGGTGAAACACTCAGAGAAGGGGATGTCACCTATTCCCAACTCTCTCCGTTTAAGCTCTCTTCTAGCTAAACTAAGGGGGTCGGCCCCTAAGGAAGATATCTAGAGGAAAACTTGTTAAAGATAACAAGGCTTAGGAGATAGTTAGTAAAACAATCACCATTCAATATAACTTGAAGATAAATTTAGGTTCAATTTAGCAAGTATGAGTGTTTATGTGTGTATAAACATTAACGAGATAGATTCAATGATATCCTGCAAGACCAATTATGATTAGACCAATGCCTTTAAATATAAATTGCAAGAATTATATGCTCAAAGGAAAGTCACAATACTTGCAAATAAGATATGATTTTCAAGTTATAAGAATAACAATTTGCAAAACAAACGTTAGTGAACTAAAACCACAATTGAGTACATACAAATTGGAAATATGAGCAACAAGATCTGAAATAAAACTTGCAAGAGAAGAAAGCTTGTACTTAAAGAGAAATGCTCCAAAATGATACAATCACTAAAAGATAGTGAGCATGAAATTGAAATAAACAAGTACAAGGATATTGAATGAAAACTTGCAAGTAAATAATTAGCTCACGATCCAAATTATACAATTATCAATTGGATGCAAGAGAAGGTGTTATTAGTGAGTGTGTGCTACAAGTGGTCTTGGTAAATTTTAATTACAGTCTAATCTAAGGTTTGACTTCCCCTCAACTCCTTCAACTTGGTAAGTATTAGCGGGTATTTTCAAGAAGGCTAAGGCCTCATTAATGATACCCCCTTAGGACTTCAATACAACCCATGTGCCTTCATTCCTACAAGGGACTCCGCCATAAGAGAACTGCGAGGTCACACATTTTAACCTTTGATCCAAACTCAAATTTAGGAAATTGAACGATAGTTAGGGAAGTTTGTCCTAAATTTCTATGAACCAAGCTTATGCTTGGAGGTAAATTTTAGAGAGTGCTATATGCAAACTAGATCTAAAATGCAAATTAGTTAATTGCTTCAAGTGAAATACAATTAGAATGAAATGCTTCACAAGTGAAATATCTTAATATTTATCAATAGCAAAATACCATTCCACTTATATGATCAAATTAGTAATTAGCACTTTAAGCACAAATTATGATATTAATACAAGATTAGCTTATGCCAATGACCAATGAAGCAAGCAAAAATTACTCAATGAAGCAAAGCGAATTAGATAAATGCCAATGAGATAGAGCAATTTTTAATGGAAATGCCAATTAGATCAAGAGATAAGTAGTTAACGAAACTTTTCAATGAAACCCAAAGCAAATTATTTCAAGCTAATTATGAGTGGTCAAGTTAATTACAAAATGAAATAAGATCTAGAAGTGTTATTGCAACTAGATAACGAAATGAGCAGAAAAACTAATCTAAATTAGATTAATAGTGCAAAATGAACAAAGTTAGAGATTAGATCTAATGACTAAGCTAGCAAAAGAAATGAAACTAATTAGAGACTAGCTATCCAAGAGGTCCTCCTACCAATTTATGAGATAGGGATACCAAGGGGAAGAAACCCCAAGCTCCCTCAAGAAAAATTCTCTTTTATTATATTGCAAATTGAAACCCTATTAGAAAGAGAGAGAGAGCTTAGATCTAGAGGAGGGTTTACAAGAATAATGAGCTTGAATGAGCTGATACCCTTCCTTAAGAAATAACAAAATTATTTATAAAATTTGTGATGAAAATACAAAGGAAATCCTCCAATATAATTCACTTTCTTTTCCAAAAAAATTTCGCTTGAGTTGCTAGACGTCCAAGGAGAAAGGAAACTTCGCGCAAGAGGAGGAGAGATCCTATTTAAGCTTGCGACCAAGAGAAAAATTGCCTTAAAAATGAGGACGACTCCCAAAAAAATTTCAATATGATTTTCCAAGCTTCAAATGACGGATCTCTTAAAAAAATCGAACTTGAAATAGCCTTGAAACCCTAGTGTTGGATGGTGTTGCCATTGATGTCAACCCATGGAGTTTGACTGGGTTTGACTTTGACTAAAACACTAGTCATTGATGTCAAGTTGTTAATGACGCTTCTTAGTAACTGTTTGGATTACATCAAGTTGGCAACTCCACTGTTGGATGGTTGAAAACCCTGGTCCTAGGGTTTGGGTTCCCTGGACTAAGGACATACCTCGACTTTATTGAGGGTTTTTGAAGTAGCAAATCATTGGGTTTGGGTTGGAGATCTATGTCATTAGAATCTCCTTGAAAAAATGTTTCTCATGGTATGTGGTATGCCACATGGTTCTTCCTGTTTTGAGAAATATTCCCATTTGAAGTTAGGGACCTTAGTTTGTGGGCTAAAGCCCCATGGGGTGTGACATGGCATAATTTGATTGGTTGTGGGCATAAAAATTCAAGTGAGAAGGGTTCCTAAGTAATTCTTGTTGAAAACTAAGGATTCCTCACTATACCTTGTGAATTCAACTTCTTAGCCAACCCAATTCCCTCATTATAAGGCAAGTAGACTTTGTTTAGGGTTTAAGTCAACCCTTTGGTGATGTAAATAAAAATATATAGTTAAAGTGTTTTTTAATCCTCCTATAAGTCCTCTCCAATATCCACATTTAAAGCCCCTTTCTTTATTATAAAAGGAAGATCTAAAGTTTCCTACATCACATCAAATAAGTGGTTTTCACTTAGGGCTTAAATAAAAATAATAATAATAAAATTGTCTGAATAAAAAGCATGGTCAACAATTTAAAATATTGAAAACTCTCTCTACCTCCAACATCTAACTCTTTAGAAGCCCATTCAAGCCTATAAAACAAGGCCTAACCTATCTCTCAAAACACATTAACAATCTCTCCCAATCCTATCTCTGAAACTTCAGCTTAGTTGAGACTTCCGAGGCAGAAAAGAACTCATACCCTTCTGAGGTACAAGGACAGTGTCTAAGGGAAGATCATCTTGTGAGTTTTGGACAGGTAAGTTCTTTTGATGATGAGTTTTGTGTCCTTTTTTTTGTGTTTGATTGGGCATTTTTTTGAGTACAACACTTTGGCCTTCATTAGGGAACACGTTTCAGAACTTTTGATCTAAGTTTAAAATCCGGTGTGCTGGTTCAAATTTTTAGACCATTCTCTATTAAGCTCGGTTGAACATCTGTCTTAAGGAGCATCTTACCTGCGGATTAGGGCACTCCCTTGAGGCATTGCGTTGTGGAGTTCTAGGGCTGGCTTTGATACATATCTTTAATTTTAGACAAAATATCTCTAGGTCTATTTTACAGGACAATGAAGTTAATTTGAACTTCATTTTTTTGGCAACCTTATTTTAGGATTTCGACCTCCAAATTTTTAATGTGTTTGGGGGATCAAATTTCAGTTTTTTCAAACAATTCTTTCTTACAGGACCAACAAGCAAGGTTAGGGTAGTGATTTCTTTTAGTGGTAACCTCGTAGACCTCAACCCTCTCTTGGTAACTGTTTAGGGCTTATTCTCCAGCTTCATCCCTCTTAGCAAAGCTAGTTGCAGACATTATTAGGGAATCTATATGACATGACAGGGATGCAATTGTTGTATGAACAATAGCACGAGTTAATGTCTATTAAGTGACCTTTGTTGTGAATTGATTGCTCAACTTTAGCTTGGATATCTGAGCAGTGACCTTGTGTACTTTACAAATTGTAAAAGGTATGTAGTGATTTGACATTTGACAACTTGATGATTACATATACCATATGATTTGACTGTGAACTAATATCCAGAAACTTGATTGGTTATATATCTCGTGAATCAACAGTGATCTCAAGAACTAGCAATAACTTTGTTTTCTATTTACGACATATATGTATCAAGATGAATTGTGAGTTCTGCTTTATGCGTAGTATGACACCAGTGATATTAAAGTTCATCAATGAGATACTGTGGCTTGACCGTTGAACTGACTCATAAAACATGACAATTGATTTGACATGATAGTTGACATCTTGACTTTCACTATTATGACACTTAGACTTGACACCTAGACATGACCAATCAACTTAACACATTGACCTGACTTGACAGTGATATGATACTTGACTTAACACTTAAACATGACATAACCCATAGTTTAACATGCAGAGATCACATTTTCAGCTCGACTTAACATGACCTAGTAGTAATACTTGACTATATAGGTACAACTATTATGATTGTGATGTGACATATTGACACTAACATGTCATACAAAGACTTGTGACTGAAATAAACTAGGAATGTGTGCCATATGTCTTGCAGTGATGACTTAGAGAGTGTACAATGACACAGCTATGACCTTGTGGGGCATCAGGTCTTTCAGGGAAATATCATCTTGTTGTACATCTTATTGATGTGAAGATGGATAGTAGTGTATGATCGGTGATTAGCAATAGTGAAAAGACATATGTTGGTAGCTCTCAGTGCGTAAAGCTTGAGAGCATTGGTAGCAAGTCATAGGGATGACTTGAGGCATCTTGGAGTATGCCATTATCAGATGTTTGGGTTTAACATTTGCAACAATACAGACAGTTTGGGTTAATGATGTGGTTGCCTGCGTATAAGCTTTGATGCTTATTCATTCGTGAGCAGTGCAGTGCAGTGCAATGACGTGCAGTTGGTAACCAACGTTGTGAAGTACCGTGATTATACAAAAATGTTAAGTGGCCTATGTGAGCAGTGTAGTTGAGCAGTGACAGTGATGTGCAGTTGAGTAGTGATAGTGATGTGCAGTTGTCAGAGATAGCAACGACAATGATGAGTAGTTGATGTGTAGTTAGGCAGTATTGTGCAGTGATTAGCTTTAATAGTTCTGTACAATGGTCAGTGGCTACCAAGAATTGACATCTTCTTTACAACATTCTTCTATTGATTCAGAGCATAGGGGGATCTAGTCTGAAAATTGTGAAACATGGTCCGCTTGTTGATTAGGGTGGTAGGGTGCTGCAAGGTAGGTGATTGGAGTCACCTTCGAGTTGTGGTCTGAGAACACTTTAGGGCAGCAGGGTGGTGCTAGGGTAGGTCATAGCCTACACTGGGCGTTGTGGCGTCCTTTCAGTTGTGGTTGATAAATTATAGGGCAATGAAGCATCCTTTCAACAACAACTAGTAAACAGAGTCTTGGGGTACTCGTCAGGTTTTGGCTTGACTCACAGGGCGTTGGGACGTCTTTCCGGTTGCAATAGGTATTAGGGTGTAGTAGCATCCTACAGGTTGTAGCCTGTGAATTAGGGGGTTGACGCCTCTCTCAGTTGTAGTTGAAATCTTGATGTAATTATTTTTTCTTTTGAAGAGAGAAGAAGAAAATTGCTAAGAAGTGTTCGGTGGTTTTTGACCTAAAAGGGGTTTTCCACCTAAAAATCTCCATGTCTACTGTTTTATCTTCTTCGCTGTTGTATGGTGTTGTCTACTGTTGTTATATGTTTATTATTATATGAGGAGAACAATAATAATAATAACTGAAGATTAACTAATGCTCTGAAAAAAATTAAAAGTGCTAATTGCTAAGAAATATTGATTCACCCCCCTTTCAGTATTTCCAACAATTGGTATTAGAGATGGTTCTTGTTACCGCTCAAACTAGCAGGGGACCTAAGGGGAATCTCTAAAGGGCAAATGCTAGGCCAAGGGCAATAAATGGAGACTTAGCCCATTGTCACCTCAACTAAGGCTCCCTTCTATTTACGGACTTTCACCGATGGGAGGAGACCCGATATGTGTGGAGTCACTAATGAATGATAAGTCAATGAATATCAGTGACCCAAACCCTTTCACATAAAAGTTTGAAGGATGGAGCTTGCTTGCTTTCTAAGCAAGGTATTATGTATTTCGAGGGAAAGGAAGAGGATTTTGAGGGTTAGGTTCATGGGAATAGGCTTGTAAAGGAGTTCCGTAGTCCCTAAAATGCTTGTTAGAATTGGTAACCCAGATGGTTCTTGAAGAATGGTCTTTTGAAGGAGTGGGACCACACAAGACCAAGTGGACCCGGTCTAGGATATGAGGAAGTTATGAAGAAACCAATGATATTCTTACCTTGGACAAGGTGGGGGAAGGATCAAGAAAAGAATTTCACTTGAAGATGTTGTCTTGACCCTATAGGTACTAGCCTTGGGGATGGTAGGGCAAGCTTTGATCCTGAAGCTAGGGCTTGACTTTTCTTCCAACTCCACCGTCGGAATGGCTTCAAAATTGGAGGAGGGCTAGAGGAAAGGCCAGCGTAGGATACCCTAGATCGAATTTTGCTTGACTTTTCTTCCAACTCCATTGTCGGAATGGCTTCAAAATTGGAGGAGGGCTAGAGGAAAGGCCAGTGTAGGAGACCCTAGATCGAATTTTTTTGGATGGCTAGCTTGCCGGGAAATTGATGCCCTAGTCACCCAAATATGGCTAGTCTTGGAAGGATGTGAGAAAGTGTGTATTTTAGTGACCACCCTTGGTAGATCAGTGCCTTAATTTTTGGGAGAGTGGAGTCTATGTTGAGTAAGAGTAGGATTTCTTGGTTCCCAGTCAAGGAGGCCTCAAGATCACTTCGTTTGCCTTCTAGGTCAAGAAGAAGCAACCTTGCAGCTTTTAGATTTCGATGTGCATGAGAAATGGCTTGTCAAGGTCAAATTTTACCCCTAGGAGATTGCGCTCCTATTATACCGCCCATACATCGAAGGAAATGCTATAATAGAGACCAATTCTACAATATTAAGCAATAAATGCATGCAACAATAGCCCTAGAACAACGAAAATCCCAGTCCAACATATATGACAAAAGTAAACAAGAATAACATCAAAAGCACGTACTTACATGTAATAGAGTATATCCAGCCATTCACAATTGACAATAAAGAAGCTCCAAGAGAAGATAGACCAATATCCATACATCAAAACTCATCCATAAAGTTCCAATTCATCCTTAGAAAAAGTGCGAAAATATCAAGAGAGATAAGTGATCCAAACCAAAGTGATGATGAGAAATGAACTCATCCCACTCCTATTTATACACAACTTAGGAGTTCGAATTAGCCTCCTTGGCCTACATAAGCCCCAAAAATAAAATAATGTGCTAATAATACAATTTTTGGTGACAAGCCCACCAAACTAGCTCATAAATGGAAAAGTAAGCCTCTTAAGAGGTCAAAGAATAATCTATGCATGTCATAGGCCGCCTAGAGGCCTAATGAGGTCCATGCGTGCCACAATGAAGAATAGGACTCTCAAAAGCAGTGGACAAGGGGTTAGCCCCTTGTAATAACTTGTGGTGCTCCAAATGACATGTGGGGGCACACAAGTGTCCTCATGGGTCTCCAAACAAATCGAAGATGTTGTAGATCGTTTGCAAGGGTTAGGATGATGGTGTAGGTGATGCCACATCATCGTGCGAGTCCTGGATCATTTGCCAAGTGTATGGTGTAGATCTCGGGTCGATTGGGATGATGGATCAGGTGCATCCTCCTCATCCAATAAGTGAACCATGAGTAATCTCTGAATGGCTGTGGGGATCCATGGAGTGCAATCTACTACTGTGGAGGCCCATGGCTCTCAACGGTCACCCTACATGTGCCAATGTAGCCCATTGGGGGATTAGGACCTCGTATAGGGAGACCAAACCCCAAATGGATGTGAAAATTCAGAATCCCCAAATCAATACTGGAGCAGCTGATTATATTTCTCCTACTGGATCAAGTTATTTACACTAATATACGGTAAACATCAAAATAAATACAACTGCAGCCTTCACAACTTAACTAATACAAGAAATGAGCAAGAAAGAAATAACACACACAAGTGACACCGTTGTTTTTGACAAATGTCCCTAGAAAAAACTAAATTTGGGAAAATCGGTGCAGCAGTTGAGGGTTTGTATTATTATGCAGTAGTTTTTGAATACAATCTTTGGATGCCTTACTGGCTATCCGATACAAAGACTCTGACTAGCAGAGAAATTAGTGAGAAATACCTCACACTATCACTGGCAAACCGACACTGATCCAGGCCCTGGATGGTTGGCCCCATGCTGACTCTGCGTTAGCCTACGCAGATCTGCATCAGCCTATGTAGATCTGCGTCAACTTCTCTGGGGTCTACGCCACCTCTTCCACGGATCTTCTACTATTTGGAACTTCGTTCCTTTGGCCCTCCGTCTCACACCTCGGCTTTTGGCTCTGGAACTCGACTTCCCAACTGAATCTCAGACTCCTTCTGAAGCTCTGTACTGCCTCTGTGTGGCACTGCGCTGCCTCTGTGTGGCACTGCGTTGCCTCTTCTAGATCTCTCTCTGCCTTCTCTGCAATGTGTCCCCGGATCAGGAAACTCTCCAACCGAAAAACTATCCCTGCCCCTCACTACAAGAAATCTCCTTGATGACTTCTTCGACAACTGTTGCGCTACTCTCTTGAGAAAATAGATCTCTGATCTCTCACTCGATGTGTCTTCCAAATGCTCATCAAGCCTCTTCTTATAATCCTCTCAACGACCTAGATTAGATTCTAATCAATGGCTCAGATCATTTTGACTTGATCCTCGTCTTCTTCTAGAAGTTTCACCCCCAGTTTAATTAATACCCTTTAATTATTTTAATTTCGTAAGTTTAGGCTTAGGCATCCGTTAAAAATAATTAATTATTTAATAAAACTCTCTCCGGGTGGAATTTCCCAAAACAATTTTTGAGTATTTTGGAATACATGTGTCCTAGCCTCCCTGCAATTTGACACTTAGAGCACATCCATTGCTACTAGAAATCAACACTCCCTCTTAGTGAGGAATGTGCTTTAGTAATGCAACTTGCTGAAACATCACCCTGACTATGTAACATCTCCTTCTGCGCTGCTGATGTCTGGCATCACTGCCCACCAACTATTGCACAAATGCTGCATCCGTGCTGTTGTTGACTTTGCATGCTGCTACCAACTGCATATGCACTACAACTCTGCTCCAACTACTGCTGCTGCCTTCTGCAACAACTGCAACGGAAAAACATCCAAAATACTGAACCAATTGTGTTCAGTATGATGCATCCGTCATCCGAGTTCTGACTGCTGCTAGCCTCTGCGTTGTCATTGAAGTCTCTACGCTGTTGCTGACTCTGCTCTGTGTCAACTGCACTGCTGCCAACACTAGCTTTGCGTTGCTCAGTATCTGACTGCTACTAGCCACTGCATTTGTCAATCTAGCACTTGACTGCACCACCTGACACAGGTCTATCCTGCTATTGTTGACTATGGGCTCTCGTGGCAAGGTCTTGATCCAAGAGGTGGATTCATTAAGGATCTTGCCCATCTGTGGTTCTTTCGAACTACAGTACTAGATCACCTCACCTCTGCTCTGGAGGTATCTGGGCAATCATGGCAAAATCCTCCTCGATCTTTGCGGTAGCAGCCTGCGGATCATGTTTCTCATCCTTGTCCTCCTTCTTGAGAGGACACTGTGTAGTGTAATGACCAAATTCACCACACCGAAAACATTGATCTTTGAGACGTCCTTCTTTCGCCTTCGCTGCTCCTTTGATGCAAGGGCTGCATTCTCCTCCTCTTTGGGCTTCATCCCGCTGCTGCTGCTGCCATCAAGTTTGCACTTGACTGAGTCTCACCTCATCTCTTCGTGTTGAAGAGCGGCCCACATCCCTTCCCGATCCGACAATTTCTCTCTGCCCAGGATACTGTGGACAAATACTTGCCATTCTTCTGAGATTGAATTCAGGGCCAACCTCACCATCTGTGTAGGCTGAGGTGATAACCCTACAACTGCCAATTGATCTCAGACTTCCTGAAGCTTCTATAGGAACGGATCAATGTGTTCCCCCTTCTGCATCCTCGCCGATCTCATTTTCTCCTCCAAGTACATCTTCCGCTGCTCAGAAGATTCTTGATACAACATAGCCAAGGCATCCCACATCTCTTTGGCCGTCCCTTTGCCAGCAATGTGACATACAACGTGATCCCTCACTCCATTGAGGATCAATCGCTTGGCCTTCGCCATCTCAGTCTTGTACTTCTTGAGTGGATCTGCATCGACAGATTCAGCTACCACACTATCGACATTGGTTTTGAGATCATGCTCATCTAGAAGGCAGGAGATCCTAGCCTTCCAGATCACATAGTTGGATGCTCTGTCCAATCGATCTTGATCTCTTAGCCCATTAGCTGCCATCTCTTCCAACAAAAAGTTGAACTACTCCCTCTCCTCTGCGCAACTACTAGGCTGGCCTACACACTCTTGCTGGAGTTAGTAGGTCTTCTCCTTGCTATTGCTGTTCAACAACTGAGAAATAGAATTCCTTGGCTTGGAATTCACTGAGGAAGAAATTCCCTCAAAAGGTGTCTTCTTCCTTCTTCTGACGTTTTTCTGCCTCAGCAACTACTGCAAAAAACTATCCCAGCTGAAGACTGCTCAACATTGAATCTGCTGCTGCGCTGCTCCCTTTGCCACTGACAAATCACGAATTGGAAATCTTACCTCTCTGTCAACTCACTCAGAGAGAGATTTTCCTTGAGAATCTTGCCCTCCTAGCTTGGACTACGCAATCCCTCCGGGGATTCAATCTGCTGCCTAAGCAACACTTCAATCTCCCTCCTTCTCTTCAACGCTGGGTTCTTTCGGTTTGCTCTCTTGCTTCACCTGTGCTCTGATACCATGTGAAAATTCGGAATCCCTGAATCACTACTGCAACAACTGATTATATTTATCCTACTGAATCAAGTTATTTACAGTATTATATGCTAAACATGGAAATAAATACAACTACAACCTTCATAACTTAAACAATACAAGAACTGAGCAAGAAAGAAATAACACACACAAGTGACACCGTTGTTTTTGGACAAATGTCCTTGAAAAACCCAATGTGGGAAAACCAGTGCAGCAGTTGAGGGTTTGTATTATTATGCAGTAGTTTCTAAATACAATCTTTGGATGCCTTACTGGCTATCCGATATAGAGAATCTGACTGGCAGAGAAATTAGTGAGAAATACTCACACTATCATTGGCAAACTGACACTGATCCAGGCCTTGGATGGCTGGCCCTACGCTGGCTCTGCGCAGTCCCTGCATCAGCCTCTTTGGGGTCTGCGTCATCTCTTCCACGGATCTTCTGCTGTCTAGAACTTCGTTCCTTTGGCCCTCCGGTCTTACACCTCGACTTCTGGCTCTAGAACTTGATACTCACACTATCATTGGCAAACTGACACTGATCCAGGCCCTGGATGGCCAGCCCTACGCTGGCTCTGCGCAGTCTCTGCATCAACCTCTTTGGGCTCTGCATCATCTCTTCCATGGATCTTCTGCTGTCTAGAACTTCGTTCCTCTGGCCCTCCGGTCTTATACCTCGACTTCTGGCTTTGGAACTTGACTTCGTAGCTGAATCTTAGACTCCCTATGAAGCTCTGCGCTACCTTTGCGTGGCACTGAGCTGCCTCTTTTGGATCTCTCTCCACCTTCTTTGCAATGTATCCCTGGATCAGGAAACTCTCTAACTGGAAAACTATCCTTGCCCCTCACTGCAAGAGATCTCCTTGAGGGCTTCTTCGGCAACTGCTGCGCTGCTCTCTTGAGAAAGTTGATCTTTGATCACTCACTCGATGTGTCTTCCAAATGCCCAGCAAGCCTCTTCTTATAATCCTCTCGTTGATCAATCAATGACCCAGATTAGATTCTAATCAGTGGCTCAGATCATTTTGACTTGATCCTCGTCTTCTTCTAGAAGTTTCACCCCTAGTTTAATTAATTTCCTGTAATTATTTTAATTTTCCAAGTTTAGACTTAGGCATCCATTAAAATAATTAATTATTTTAATAAAACTGTCTCCGGGTGGAATTTCCCAAAACGATTTCTGGGTATTTTGGAATACATGTGTCCTAGCCTCCCTACAAATTTTGAGGCTTAGAGCACATCCGATGCTACCAGAAATCAACAACGAAACCATCTGCAATCTTGCATAAGGTCCAATGCGTCCCTTAGCCTTCTAGTACAACAAGTCATTAGAGAAATCGAGTCAATGAGCTTACCTAATCATGGACCACAGGTGGGGACTTCATAATAGCCTGCCCTTCCATAATGGGCTTCGGGATGTGCCAATGTCTCCTACACTCCAATTGGTGTTAACTAAGCACCCTATTAGGTGGTTTCTACTTCTAGTGGGGACAATATTGAAGGTACATCCTTCAAAAGGTGGTAGCATGTGACAGATATGGTGAATGAAGTAGGGGGTGAAAGGGGTAGCCCTGGGTCATATGTCGGGGTACATGGATAGCTAATAAGAGGGAAGTCCACACTTGGGTTTATAATGTATAGGAGGGAGCAATCGTGGTACATGAGGTGCCCCGACCTTTTTTTTTCCACCCTTTTTTTATGCCTTTTGCCTTTTTTTATGATTTTCTTTGATTCACTGCTCGAGGCTCAAGGGGATAGAGTATCACTTGTAAGATATAGCAGTGGAATCCCCTTTTTAAGGTGGGGCTGTTCATTGCCCACCAGGGGTTAGGACAATCATGGGTTCCCATATGATGAAGAAGGCCCATAGAAGTTGTAGGAACCAGGGTGATGGCCATGATGATGGGGTAGAGCTCATGTATTGGCTTTTGCCCACGTGCTAAAATGTTTTTTGTCCCGGCCATCTTTTGCATTTTGTGGTACTTTTCCTGTTAAATGTGGCCATATATGCTTTTAACTTGCTTTTCAGTTGCATCAACCTCCGGGCTTCATTCCAGGCCGTGACCCAAGGTGTGGGCAAGGGGAAGGGTCAAGCTAACCCTATGTGGACCTAATGGAGGGATGTGGACCCAGGTGGGAAAAATGATGGATAGGGCAATAATGGATGGAAAGGGGGTAATATAAACGGATAAGGGAGTGGGACCACGCAACCAAAATCAGGGTTTCCTGTGAAATACCATCCCTGGAACCAAATGGTCAATAAAAGAGATCCCACGGGACTAGAATCTGAGATTAATTCCTAAAAGGGGTCGAAGGGACAAAAGCACAGACGTAACCCATTCTTTCCGCCGAATCCCTCCATTAATCCATGCCCAGAAGTGTCCATGATAAGCAAACTACAATACTCAATTTCCAAATGACAAGCCATACCTTTAGATTCGGGAGGCCCACCTTCAAACATATGATCATGGCAGATGGGCGAGAGACCACATGGCTGGCTCAAGTGGCAGAGAAGATGGCACAATGAGCTAGCTGGTGGCTGCCGGCTGAGGACCATGTTGGAGAATTTTTTTCTCCTAGGGATATCACCCACAAAGTGTTGGGTAACATCTGGCTCCAACTGGGACGTGATCTTTCGAAGAAGTGGGGGAAGCTACTCAAACGGTAGGTCACGAGAACTCCAACAATCTCTTGGTTACCATAGACTTGTCACCTGCACATATAATAAATGGAAAGAAACACAGGGAAACATGCTTTCGCGGCATCTCATGATCACACATGCTAATATGTTAGGCCATAAAATCAACAGAAAGATAAAAATATGCAATTTTAATCTAAGTGTAGCTAATCTACCATGAGAAATATCATATGCCATTAGTTCTAATGCGAAAATCAACATGTAATGCATCCTACTCTCCCATGCATATGATACAATGTCAAGTCTCAAGGAAGGAGGTGATATGACTTAATTTGACCGGCTCAGGCCAAAGTTCGTCGTTAAGTTTACCAATGTAGTAATAGTCATTCCCAACTCTTCCATGGATCCTGACTAGGACGGGTTCTTTATCCACCAAGACTAAGTCCCCAACCTTATATTCTTTCTTAGGCTTCCATTCTTGCTTGTTTGAGAGATTGGTCGCTTGAGGATTCAAACTTCTTGGGTAGGGAGGATATGGGAAGGTTTCTCGACCTTGGATGTCTTATAGTATGGTCCAGGGTTGATCACATGTGGTAAATAAGCAGGTTCCCTATAAAGGATAAAAGGGGTGCCATTGGATTGCGGGATGGTTGCGTATGATAAATCCATTTGAACATGCCCCCCAATGGTAACTCCCCATTTTCGGGATAACAACATCCCCCACACATTAGGAATATCGATAACAATAACATCCATGAGGAGGGATATATCGAGATTCCTAACTAAAGAGGCCTTAAAGTCTTTGATGATGCCTTCCACTTCCACAAGTTTGGAATTAAAACCACATACCCTTTTATATGGTCAAGTGATGCTGAGACCCAATTGCTTCATAACAATCAAAGGCATGATATTGGTGGAAGCACCTGAGTCTAGCATACAATTATGGAAGAAGAGGTCATTGATAGCCAAAGTAAACAAGAATGGTTCATGCCCAGGGTTTCAGTTAGGAATATGAATGTTTTGCAATTCTTCAAGTAACTCCTCATCTTGAATTCCTAGGGACTTCTTAAGTTGTTGTTGTTGTTGTTGCTCGGGAAGCTTAGCAATCTCCTTTAGGGGAACAAGTATAGTTGTCTTTCCTATGACAACCCCTATGCCAATGCCAAGTTTAATTTCCTTCCCCTTTTCCTTCTTCCTGTATTCTTTCCTAGCAGGATCCTTTTTTTGATTGACCTTTGTTGGGGGATCCTTCTTGGGAGGAACTTTGGGGATGGACTCTTTAGGGGGGGCTTTCTTAGGTGATGGATCTTCCTTAGGTGATTCCCTAGGAGGTGAGGGGTCTTTGTCCTTTTCCTTTTGGGAATATTGGACCCCTTTGAATCTTCCCTGGCTATCGGCATTAAGAATGGATTCTTCCTTTTCTTCTTTAAGGCTGACCTCACTAATGGGAGGATGCGTATATGATCCACCTAGCAAAATGTTGAAGACATCAGCTTCCACAAGACTGGCTTGCTCATCTATTTGTTCATCCTCACTTTCATCCTCTTCACTCTCCTCATCATCAGATGAAGAATTTGGCTCAACAACATTAGTTTGGGCCAACATGTTTGGGATTTGAGAAGAGCTCGACCTATCTTCTTCACTTTGCTTTTTGGGAAGAGGCTTTCCTTTAGGGATGTAACTCGGTTTTTGGGCCATTTCTAACACGGTGATTCTATTCATGATAACCTTGTCACGTGCATTGGCTTCTTCAGTGAACCTTTCCATCTTTTTGAGAATAGCAAGTAGAGTTTCTTCATGTTGATCTTTGGATTTCTCCTTCTTGGTTTCAAATTTGGCTCTAGGGTGATCATTGATGTCAACCTTTGAAATTAGCAGGTTTTCTTCATCTTCCATTGCCATTTCCTTAGCCTCAGCCAAAGTGGATGGTTTCTTATCCCTCAACACATTAGTGAGGTGGCCACCCATGACTTTTACGAATTTGTCAAGAATGTTGGCTTCAAATGGCTTCAAACGATCATGTATATCTTTGACCACCCTATCAAATTTTTGAATGAGTTCTCACACATCTTCCCTTCCCTTGGTTATTTGGTAGAACTTTTCAATGTTGAAGGTCCCTTGGGCATTGCATGACCACCTTTTCATGAATAGTTCCTCGAATTCATCAGAGTCCTTTATGCATCCAGGGGGAAGGCTAAGATACCAATCTCTTGCTTGTCCCTCAAGTGATAAGGCAAAAAGCATCATGATCCTATCTTCATCAAATATCATTCTAGGGGACAATTGCCAGTGGAATTCTTCGATAAAACCATGGGCAGTCCAAGTAGCATCCCCTTTGAATTTGGGCAACCATCAGTTAAATTTTTTAGGTAATGGCTTGGGATCGTTACTCAATTTCAAAGGGGCAAAGACACTAACTAAGTGTCTTTCAATTTTGGTCATCTTGGTGGATCCCTTTCGGAGTCTGTGCTTGAAGTAGATGCCATCTTTGGAGATGTATCACTGACCTTCTCGAATTCGAGGAAAAGGGAGGTTCCAATAGGTGATGGAGTTCACTTTGCCCTTTTTGCAGCAGCCCTAGTTAAAGGAGGAATGTTGTTGCCTTCAAGTAAACTAGGGGATTGGACAATGAGTGGAGTTGCTAGAGGAATATTTGTAAATGTTGTAAATGAATCAATACCTCAATGATTCACTAGGGAGGTAGAACTGCTTCCTCCCCGACAACGATGCCAAAATGTTACCGCTCAAACTAGCAGGGGACCTAAGGGGAATCCCTAAAGGGCAAATGCTAGGCCAAGGGCAACAAATGGAGACTTAGCCCACTGTCACCTCAGCTAAGGCTTCCTTCTATTTATGGACTTTCACCGATGGGAGGAGACCCAATATGTGTGGGTTCACTAATGAATGATAAGTCAATGGATATGAGTGACCTAAACCCTTCCTTAGAAAAGTTTGAAGGATGGAGCTTGCTTGCTTTCTAAGCGAGGTATTGTGTATTTCTAGGGAAAGGAAGAGGATTTTGAGGGTTAGGTTCATGGGAATAGGCTTGTAAAGGAGTTCCCTAGTCTCTAAAATCCTTGTTAGAATTGGCATCCCGGATGGTTCTTGAAGAATGGTCTTTTGAAGGAGTGGGACAACACGGACCAAATGGGCCCGGTCTAGGATATGAGGAAGGTATGAAGCAACCAATGATATTCTTACCCTGGACAAGGTGGGGGAAAGGATCAAGAAAATAATTTCACTTGAAGATGTTGTCTTGACCTTATGAGGTACTAGCCTTGGGGATGGCAGGGCAAGCTTTGATCTCGAAGCTAGGGCTTGACTTTTCTTCCAACTCCACTGTCAGAATGGCTTCAAAATTGGAGGATGGCTAGAGGAAAGGCGAATGCAAGAGACCCTAGGAGATTGAATTTTTTTGATGGCTAGCTTGTCGGGAAATTGATGCCCGAGTCACCCCAAGATGGATATTTCTGGAAGGATGTGAGAAAATGTGGATTTTAGTGACCACCCTTGGTAGATCAGTGCCTTCATCTTTGGGAGAATGGAGTCTATGTTGAGTAAGAGTAGGATTTCTTGGTTTCCAGCCAAGAAGGCCTTAAGATCACTTCATTTGCCTTCTAGGTCAAGAAGAAGCAACCTTGCAACTTTTATACTTCGATGTGCAAGAGAAATGGCTTGTCAAAGTCAAATTTTACCCCTAGGAGATTTTGCTCCTATTACATGGCCCATACATTGAAGGAAATGCTATAATAGAGACAAATTCTACAATATTAAGCAGTAAATGCATGCAACAATTAGCCCTAGAACAACGAAAATCCCAATCCAACATATATGACAAAAGTAAACAAGAATAACATCAAAAGCATGTACTTACATGTAATAGAGTATCCAGCCATTCACAATTGACAATAAAGAAGCTCCAAGAGAAGATAGACCAATATCCATACATCAAAACTCATCCATAAAGCTCCAATTCATCCTTAGAAATAGTGCGAAAATCTCAAGCGAAAGAAGTGATCCAAACCAAAGTGATGATGAGAAATGAACTCATCTCACTCTTATTTATACACAACTTAGGAGTTCAAATTAGCCTCCTTGACCTACATAAGCCCCAAAAATAAAATAATGTGCTAATAATATAATTTTTGGTGACAAACCCACCAAACTAGCTCATAAATGCAAAAGTAAGCCTCTCAAGAAGTCAAATAATAATCTATGCATGTCGTAGGGCCCTCTAAGAGGCCTAATGAGGTCCATGGGTGCCACAATGAAGAATAGGACTCTCAAAAGCAGTGGATAAGGGGTTGGCCCTTGTAATAACTTGTGGTGCTCCAAATGACATGTGGGGTCACACAGATGTCCTCATGGGTATCCAAATAAATCGAAGATGCTGTAGATCGTTTGCAAGCGTTAGGATGATGGCGTAGGTGATGCCACATCATCGTGTGAGTTCTGGATCATCTGCCAAGTGTATGGTGTAGATCTGGGGCGAGCTGGGCATGATGGATCTGTTGATTTGGGGTAGCATCGGATGTGCTCTAAGCCTCAAATTTTGTAGGGAGGCTTGGGCACATGTATTCCAAAGAACCCATAAAACGTTATAGGAAATTCCACCAAGAAGTGATTTTATTTAAATAATTAATATTTTTAACGGGGTTCCTAAGTCTAAACTTAGGAAATTTAAAATATTAATGGGTATTAATTTAATCAAGGGTGAAACTTCTAGAAAAAGACACAGATCAAGCCAAAATGATCTGAGCCTTTGTTTAAGATTTAATCTAGGCCATTGATTGTCCAACAAGAAGATATAAGAAGGGGTTTGAGGGTCATTTGGAAAATACAATGGGAGATCAAGGAAATCGATTTTTTGAAGTGAAGTTATCAGGAGGAAAAATCAATTGAAGAGATTTCTTGTAGCAGAGGGGCAATGAGAATCTGGAAGAAGGAATTTTCGGAGAGTACTAGGCAGAGGGAGAACAAAAAGACATCCAGAGGAAGGCTGATGCAGAGGCAACGCAGTCCTTGAGGGGAAGTTGAGTTTCCTGCTAAGGGAAGTCAAAATTCAGTTGTAGGAAGCCGGGGTGTGAGTCCTGGAAGGCATAAGATCGATTTTCTTAGCCAACAGAGGATCTGAAAGAGGGGCAGCATAATACCCAGCTAGGGTGACGCAAAAATTGCCGAGAGAGACGCAGTTCTGCGTAGAAGCCACGCAAAGGGTGAGGCAGAGCCTCCAGTTCAGCAGGATCAGTCACTGATTCTCTAGTGACAGGGTGAGATCATTTCACCAGTCTTTTGTTCAATATTCTCTCTGTATTGGATTTGTTGGACACCTAATCCTCAATGGGTTAGTGTGGAAGCTGAATAAACAAAGTAGTCCAAGAGACCTTGGGATGTGAAACCCAACGATCACAACAATGTACTATAAATGTATATCAGTGGTTAATAAAATTGGATTGTCATGTTTTATCTTTCATATTGTTCCTGCTGCCCATGTGTGTTTAACATGGTATCAAAGCAGGCGTATTCCTGCCCTGCATAATTAATTTGAGCCATTTGTTTTATGGCCTTTCTATGCAGTTTATTTCTGCCATATTCTTTTATATAGACCTGCACCCTATCTACCATATTCACTTGAACGATGAAACGTTCCTCTGCCTGACACTGCCAGCGCTGTCCAAGCTGTTATGACATGTCTGTTTGTCATATACGTTTTTGATATTGTCTGCACCTTCTGTCAAGCCTGCGCCCTCTGTCAAGAGACCAGCTGCAAATGCTGTCTCACTGTGTCAATGTCATAGACGTTTTATATTCTCTGGTACTATGTTCAAGAACCATCCATTGAAGAACCAGAACAAATCAAATCCATTGCTGGGATCTTACATAATTAATTTGTTGAAAACTAACTGATGCGCGTGGTATCAATACTGTTTATTACTGTGTATCAACGCTGTGTATTAGCACTGTGCATTTTTGCGTTGGTTTCATATTAAGGTTGTGTATTAATGCTGCTATCATTGTATGCGTTGAATTCTTGATACGCTGACAGTCTGTTTCGTCCTTTTCTTCCTTGAGGTTCCTCGCTAATTGTTGCTGCTCTATCAATATTAGTGGCCCCTCTCCTGACAGTCTGGCAGCCTGGTTGTGCGTTGAGCAATCTTTTGATTTCCTCGTACACGTCTCATAGTGGTTCGTTTGCCCGTGGATTCTTGCATCCTCTTACCAAATTTCTCCATTTACGAACACGTCTCTGCACTTCTTCCATATCCTCGTTCTTTCATCTTTTCCGATATATTTTCCCATAAAGTTTCGTGCTTTACTACTGCCTTGTTGAATGTAGCGTGCATTTCAACCTTCGATTTAATCAAGAACTGTATTCCATAGGGTTTGTTTGTTGATCGTGGGGGCTTCGCCATTTATTTTAACGGTTTGCCTTCAAGTTGGATGGAAAATCTGAAATCATTTTTAAATTTGTGTGTTTTTCCCTCGTGTAGTTTGTAACAGAATGTTGCACAAGGTTCAGTGCCTCGGCTAACCGACCTTGATTGCAAAATTCTATCGCATTCCTGCGAGTACTATAGTTGTCATTGACGCTGTGGAGCTCTGCTTCTCCTTGGAGGGCACTGGTGCGAACGTGTGTTTGAAAAGCGAGAATGCTTCCATTGCCCATAAATACAAGCAACCATTGCCCATAAATACAAGCAACGTAATTAAGAATGCACACTGTATTTGGTTTCCGGTTTGACTACAATTGTTTCAAGAATAGGCGAAGGTCGATGAATCGGGATGGCGATGACTTGTAATTTTGAGCACTATCCATTGTTGATACCCGAGCCAGTGAGAGCAAATTCGAGAGCCAGTGCGCTTACTGTGTCATGGACAGAGAGACTCTATGCACAAATGTCCTAAAGTTGCGGATATGTTAGTATTACAGGATATCTGAAAGGTGTTTATGGTAGTGGACGATTGAGCTGATGTATACTCCAACGATGCGTATGGTTGAATGAGAATATGACTTACTGGATGCTGCGCAATCTAGATTGGCTTCTTATCCACTCACTGCTCCCATTCTAGGAAATATCCATTCTCAGCTCTGTGGCCGAGGCTCACCTGTGGGAGTTTGCAAGGTGCTGGATGGTGACATGTTGGCTCAGTGCTTGGAATTGACAAGCATGCAGTAGCAAGCTGTGCTAGCGGGTCAACCAGCATCAACTTCAGATGCAGCAAATTCGGATCCCTTGCAAAGTTCAATACCTGTGGATCAGGTCCTACGCTTGCTTGAGCATGTTCACAATGCTCTAAATTAACCACCTAGAGAGTCTTAGGCAACTGGGTTAAATTATTGTTGATGGAAAAATGTTCATCTCCCATACCTAGAAAAAATTTGCGTGACATAGAGATTGGCTCATACGAGTTTTTGAATGTATTATAATAAGAAGGGCTCTGCAGTGGGCCACAAATTAGTTTAACTGCTTCAAGGATTAGATTTAAAAAAACTGCAGTGTATGTCAAGTAGTGCAATCTTGTGTTATAAAAGGGAGAAGTGGCATTCCTTTGGTGCAAGACATTAGAAGAAATGTTATATGGCAGAGGCCTTCTACCTTTTTAACCAGAGAATGGACAGGCATTGATTTCCTTTGCAGAACACGCTTAATCTTCAACAGGACGAGTGGCATGCCCAATTTCCTGTCAATTCTGAAGAAGGCTTAATCTCCAGGAGTATTATTGGCATCCTAATATGGGATCGGATGATTCAATGAGGCGTCAAACATAAAATTTGTGAGGCAATATACATCATATCATTCGAGTATAATCTTATAATAGCATAATGAGCTACAGTGGTCATCATGAGGAATTAAATCCATTCCAGCTTGGTATGATACACAGTCGTCAAAATGTTTTAAAACAAAGTTTGGATGGCTGTATGTTTGTTTGGTGGAATCGCTAAATGTAAGATCAAGTTTTGAACTTTTCCATTGTTACTAAAAGCTGGGTTGCTTTGAGAATTGCCGTCTTGCTTAATGTGAAGTTTTCGGAATGTTAGACTGTCGACAAATTTCATTTGCAAAGAAAGTCAAAGATTGACTCTCTTTTTCACAGTGTGAGTAGTTTGAATAATTTGAGAAGTACATTAAAGCAGCGAGTCATTTGCTACATTGAAATTGGTACTGTGCTGTCTGCTACAGTGACTTGGTGATATTGGCA
>APFE031353632.1:0-18541 GCA_000404065.3 Pinus taeda
CAAGATAGAGTTAGCCATCTATATTATCATAAATCAATATCATTAATCCTTTGAGAGAGCCCTCTCAGGCTAAGGAGGTTAATCCTTAGTCAAAAGATTGGTCTGAAACAGTTACACAGAGTCTACCTGATCAGCAGCCCTTCAGTGCTTGATTTTGTGATAACATTGTGATTGGTTATGCAGTTGTTGTCTAGAAAAATTCATTTGTGTGTGTTTCCATTACTTTTTATCACTGTCATTTGATCTTGTTTAGGCCTTCCTGCCTCTAGGGTCTAGTTTTGACCTTTGTAGAATATTGGCCAATTTTGAGCCATTGTGCTACAACCTTAGCATGTTGAAATTTTTTTTCTTTTGCACTTTTGGCTTTCTTTTTTATCGCTTGGGTGTGTTTCTCTTTTTTGGTTTTGTTTTCCTAGCTTTGACACTTTTGACGTGCTTGGCGTTCTAGCTTGGGGACTTTTCTTTGCCCTCTTTTTAGCTATTTTCTATACTTGGTTTAATTTTTGGGTCAAAATCTTTATAAATTTGGGATTTCCACATTTAAGAATTTAGTAAAAGGTGCATTATAATAGGCATTGGCGTGTTGTGAAAAATTCTTACCCTCCTGTAGTTAGCATTCATCGAAGTGAAAGAAAAATTTGAATATAGTTGCATCGAGGTTACTAATAAGATTCATTCACATCATCTAAGTTTCATGCCATATCCCAACTATGTAAACATTAGCCACTTAAAATTAATGCAATAATAAAAGAAACTAGGCTCATCTTTTTTGTTTTTGTTGGTAGTACACCAACACTAGCATATGATAGGGTGTTGGAGATATGTGTGTGAGTTAATTGCTCCAAGACTACAAAATAAACCTAACATCTTCAAGTCGGGAGATAAATCCACTTGTATTAGTGCAGTGTGGGGAGCCCTTCTAACAAGAGGTTCAAGCACGAGGTCACACTTGAGCTGGGTGAGGTGACATAGCCCATTTCTCTTAGTTTCGGGTGGGGTGATATTGTGGAATTTGCACATATTACAAACATTGTTATAAGATTTTTTTTGTAGCACTTGGGGGACACTTGGGAGGAAACTCTCAAGGGGGTTTTGGTCTTAGCTCTCTAGGCTAACTTTCATACCCTTACGTGTGAATTTGGCCTGCGATTGTCCCCCCCAGGATGTGGTATTATCAGTGGTAACCATAGTGGCCTATATTTTAGGGCTTATACATAGGTACAGGGTTAGGTTCATCTTCTCTATACCTAGGGCAGATATTATTCATACTCTCTCAGTCCTCTCGAAGGGTGCCCCTTGGCTAATAAGGGAACTTGCACCAAGTTCACAACTAAAATGGTTGGGAAGTAGGTCGCTAGTATAAATGTCCCACTGCCAACTTATTTGTATTTTGGTCTGTGTATATCTTTTAGATGTTTCTAGCGTGTGTTGTTTGGTATGAGCCAGTAGTCTTGGCCTTAGTGTGTTTTCACTTACATAATTGTGTTAACTTATAATTCTTCACCTTGGCTAAATTTATTCATCGTATACACAATTTTCCTCCTTAGCAAGGTGGAATTTTTACTCTTGCACGGAGAGTGCCTATTAGTGCTCAAGAACCTGACCAATCCATAGTTGTAGAATCTATACCTGGTCCTTCTGGTAATGATATGATTTCCATTGATACATTGACAGATGATTCGGCTAGTCCTGCCAATCCACCTTCGACTGATCCTTTAGGACCTAAATTTTTGTGGTCGAACCTTGACGATTCTACACCTACCTATACTAATGTTCCTTTATCTGTTGTCTATCCTATGGTAGATTATGAGACGTATTTACCTTCTCCATCAGAAATGTTAGTTTCCATGTCATCCTTTCCACCTCTTAGCATGGCCATTCCTACTCCTCCTATGTTTATGCCTCTCAAATCTTCTTTGTGGCCACCTATGCTCGCAAAATTACCTGTTGACATACCCAAATTGGAAGGAAATTTTGGGGAGAATCCTTCTACTCACATTACCACCTATCACCTATGGTGTTCATCCAACTCTTTAGTATATGATTCCATCAAACTTTGATTGTTCCAACATACTTTGATTGGGGATGTTGCCAAATGGTACATCAAATTGAACACAACATCCTACAGTGAATTTTCATCATTAGCCCATACCATTTTGATGCACTTTCAATTGCCTATGAGGTATGATATCTATTCTAATCTCTTGTCAAACTTTAAACAAGGTTGTTATGCAACCATCGCACAAAACAATAGAAAAGATAGATCAACGATTTTAAAAATTATCCTCTTCGAGGGGGAGACTTCCTTTAAATTACATAAATGAACAATTCTTGAATGATATAAATAATAAGACCTCCTTGGTATATATAGGATTCTAAGGGGCCACAATATAATAAAATCCTACATAACAATAATGATGTAAGGTAACAACAATAAAAATAGTGGGCTTCTATGGGGCACAACAATAACAATAAGGGGAATACACTAGTATTATAGGGACATAACATGCCCCTCTTCTTCAAAATATTGTTGTCCTCAACGCTATGCTTCTGTATAAAATTATCATCCTCCCATCTGGTATATTCAGTAGGTAAGTTCTTCCAATTAATGAGATACTCTATAATTAATCGATTTTGTAGTTGTCGCATTCTTGCTTATGTGTCTGCTTCAAGCTCAAATATGATTTTTCCTTATTTTTCAAGTTTTGAAGCACTATTTGAACTGGGAGCTTGTCATTGATAACTTTCTTTAAAAACAAAACATGCAAAACTAGGTGTAATCGGGAAGATGTAGGCAACTCCAATTTGTATGCCATAGTACCAATCTTTTGCAGTGTCTTGTAAGGACCATAGTACTTAGGCAATAATTTATTATCCTTCTTAGCTTGCTTGAGGGACATTTGTTTGTATGGTTGTAGTCGTAAAAATACCTAGTCGCCTACATCAAAACTTCTTTCACTATGGTCTTGATGTGCCTATTGTTTCATTCGATTCTACACCAGAGTGATGTTTTCCTTTAAGAGTTGGAGAACTTGTTGTTGATGATCGATGTGATCTTCCACTAATTTAACCTTATAATTTTATTTAAGATGATGGTGGATTATATCCATAAAGTGCCATAAATGGGGTCATTTTTGTTGCAGTATGGAAAGAATTGTTATACCACCATTCAGCTAGAGGTGAACACCTGACCCATCGTGTTTATTTATCATATACAAAGCAATGAATATATCCTTCCAAACATTTTTTCACTATCTTGGTTTTCTCGTCAGATTGAGGATGATAAGATGAGCTATGATTTAATTGAATACTAAGAGAAGGAAATAATTCCATCCAAAAATTTCCAATGAAAATGGGATCTCTATCACTTACAATAATCTTTGGGTTTCCATGTAGCTTTTGAATTGTTTCAATAAATTTAGTAGAAATTATATTGGCTTTAAAAGGATGGGATAATGCACAAAAGTTTGCATACTTGGTAAGTCTATCAAGTACCACCATTGTGACACTCTTTCCTTTAGACTTTGGTAAACCTATGATAAAATCCATTCAAACCTCCTCTCGATGCTAACTTGGAATGACTAAAGGTTTTAATAGACCTGATGTCTTAATTGTATCAACTTTGCTTTGTTGGCAAACCAAACATTTTTCCACAAACTTCTGAATATCAAATTTAAGGCCATCCCAAAAAAATTCCTTCTTGACCTTCTGGTAAGTTTTTAAAATCCAGAGTGTCATTCTAAGGGGGAGGTGTGCAATTCCAAAAGAAAAATTTTCTTGAGTTGGGAATTCTTACAAACATATAAGTGATCTTTGTACCACAATGAATCATTTTTCTAGCTAAATGTATAAGATGTACTAAGATCTTGCTGCACATTTTGAATGTGTCCACACCTATTTGTCATTCTTTCATTCATCCCTTTCTTCAGTTATCCAATCAGGTTGGATAATGGAAATGACACAAATAAATGCTTACACATCGTCATCCTTTCTTGAGAGTGCATCTGCAACAATATTTTGCTTCCCTTTTTTGTAGATGATTTCAAAGTCAAAACCCAACATGTTTGTGACCCATTTTTGCTGGTATTCTGAACATAATATTTGTTGCAAAAAGTATTTAAGACTATCATGATATTTTTTTACCTTGAAGTGTCTTCCTATTATGTAAGGTTGCAATTGCTTTAGTGCATATAGTATTGCCAAGATTTCCTTCTCATAAATAGGTTAGTGTAAATACTTTCCTTTGATTGAACGAATTTCGAAAGAAATGGGCCTTCCTTCTTGCATTAAAACAACACCAATTCCATTTCTTGAGGCATCATATTCCATAGTAAAGGTTTTTGTGAAGTCTAGTGTAGCTAAGATTAGTGCTTGGCACATTTCCTCTTCAACATGTTCAAAGGCCTTAGTTTCTTCTGGAGACCAATAAAATGCATCTTTTTTAATAATGTTATTAGATTTTTTGCTATTCTCCCATAATTCTTAACAAACTTGTGATAATACACTGTCAACTTGATAAATCCTCAAAGAGACCTTATGCTTGTGGGGATTTTCCCTTCCTTAATGGCTTTAATTTTTTTAGGGTCTACCTTAACACCCTCATGAGATACAATATGACCCAAATATTCCACCTCCTGTACTCCAAAGAAACATTTGGAGGTTTTTTCATATACTTGTTCCTTTCAAGACTTGTTGTAGATTAGTATATCATCAAAAAATAATAACACAAATGTTGTAAGGAAGGGTTTGAAAATGGAATTCATCAAACCATGAAATTTGGAAGGTGCATTAGTAAGGCCAAAAGGCATGAAAAAAATTCACAATGACAGGAGTGAGAAATTTATTTTTAATAGTGATCTTGTTGAGATCCCTAAAATATAGACACATGCATCATGATCCATCCTTATTGTGAATCAATACTACTGGAGCAGAGAAAGAACTTTGACTAGGTTGAAATATACCTGCCTCTAGCATTTCTGCAACCATAAGTTCAATTTCACTCTTTTGGGCATAGGGATATATGTAAGGTCTAATGTTTGGAGGAACAGTTCTTGGAATCAAATGAATAGCATGATCATGATCATGAATAGGCGGGAGGCCTTTGGGAGTCTCAAATACCTTGGAATATGATCGTCCAAGGCTTTTTGGAGATCTAGAGAAATAGTTGATTTCAATGTTTGAACCTCTAGTGAGCATAATTGTGAAATTATGCCCCATTGTTATTTCTTCATAAGCTTTTTCATGTCATTACATTTTATTATCTTTTCTAGTTTCCCTGTGATACCCCTTAATTTAACTTCCTTTCCTTCCCAAAAAATTCAATAAAAGTTCTTGAAAATTAAAAGCTATCATCCCCAAAGATTTTAACCATTAGACTCTTAGTACAACATCAGCACCACCCATTGGAATGGAAATAATTAGACTATTCAATACATATTCCCCCATGGTTAGCTTGATATTATGACACTTTTTAGAGAAATTTATAGTTCATCCATTTGCAACCATCACTTGACACTCTAGTGCTAGATATAGGAAGAAATTCAATTCCTCGGTTATCTTACAATGAATAAAATTATGGGTACTACCCGAATCAATCATAACTATTACCTTTTTATTCTTGATATATCCTTCTATCTTGAGAGTTTTACGAGTGGTATTTCATTCCAATGCATTACAAGATATGGTCAGATTCATTTCTCCTTTCTCTAGGGTTGGTTCTTGGTGTATATCCTCGTCTTTTGATGTTTCTTGTTCCTTTTCTTCCTCCTCTTAATAATCTATGTAGCATAATTTATTCTCAGCACACTTATGATCTTTAGTGTATTTCCTCTCACAATTGTAAGACATCCCTTTTCTCCTTTTTCCTCCAACAGTTGTGGTGTCAACCTTGTCGGTTGTGGAAGACTAGGAGCAACAACACTTCCATATTTATAGTTGTGAGTGGTAGACTTTCTTGTTGCCATCATTTTTCTTTCGACTTTTCTTGCCACCCTGAATGCCTTCTACAATGAATCAGGTTCCCAAACGTGAACTTCATGTTGAATGTTATCCTTTAAAGTCTCTTTGAATGCATTAATCCTATGCTCATCTAAAATATCAGTTACCCTAATATGTAATTTTTGTAAGTCTTCAATGTGCTTTGTCATTGAACCCTTTTGTTCGATATTTATCAATTGGCTAAAGAAGGTGTTGCTCTTTGTATCTTCATTATTTGTTATCATTTCATCCGTAAAAATTAACTAGGTGATAAGTGGTTTGTGAGAACAAAGGAATATATACCATAAAAACTGATTGGGTTCAAAATACAAAGATTCAATACCTACCTTTTGTGAGGGTTTCACCTCATGTAGATCAAAATATTTCTCCATCTATAGTATCCATGTTACCATATCCTTCCCATAAAATTTCCTCATATCGATATTTGGGATGTGGTCGGTTTTCAACCTAAAGTTGGAGTCTCTAAAATCATGATTAATATTCCTTTTGTTCTCATCATGGGTTTTAGGGAATACCTTGTCACCATTAGGAAGAATTTCTTGTAGCAACTTTGTTAAACCTTGATTTAAACCTTCCATTTTTGCTTTTAAGCCATCCTTCAAACCTTCCATTTTTTTTTTCTAAACCATCCTTCAAGCCTTCGATGTCCATTTTTATTTTTGATTCTAAACCATCCATGTTCCATTTTAAACCATCCATCTTAACATTCATCATCGCTTCTAATTCATTTTTTGTTACTCTTCGTGAGAGTAAAATTTGATGCACTTGGTCTCGTAATTTTGATATATCATGGTGCATTTCTTCCTCTTCTTCATGTGTCATAGAAGATATTTTTGGTTGCTTACTAGGTGTGTCCATTCTTTTGTTCTGAGACATTTTGAAATCAAACAATTATATCTATGCTTCTCTATTTTCTTTGAATCACTTCAAACTAGTTTTTCAAACAAAAGTTATGCAAAATTTAAAAAAAATTACACACCTTTTCCTTGTTTTTTAGGAGCTCAATATTGAAACTGTTGTATCTCTACAATTTCAGTTCTCTAAGGTATGAACATTTGTCCTATTGTATCCCTATGAATTTTCTTGTCAGACCAAGAGGTAACTCCTTAAATAAAAACTCTTATTCATTCAGGTTGTTCATTATTATATACAAGAGGGAGTGATTGTTCATTTCATCTCCTGATGACTCTCTATCTTCTCTATTATTTATTTACATTAATTACAATTGTACACCCAATCCCTCTGATTAGGTGTCAACATTCCCCCCCTTAATTTGAAGGGATGTTTGTGAGTCCAAGCATCGTTCTGAATCTTTCAAGATTTTCTCTTCTAAGTGCTTTGGCGAAGATGTTTGAAATTTTCTCATTAGTGGAATAATGGTGGAGATGGATTATTTTGGCCTCAACATGATGTCGAATCAGATAATATTTAGTATTGATGTGGTTTGTTTGATCATGGAACTTTTGGTTTCTTGGCCAAATTTGTTGCAGAGGTATTATCCATCATGAGTGGAGTCGATTGTACTTATTTTACCCACAAATATTCAAGAATTTTCCTGAGCCACACAATTTCTTTTGTTGCCTCAGTTGCTGCCACATACTTTGCCTTTGTTGTGGAATCTACTAGAACTGATTGTTTACATGATCTCCAGGAGACAACTCCTGATCCAAGACTCATAGCATAACCTGAAGTAGATACCCTAGTTTCTTTGTCTCCATCGAAGTCTAAATCAGAGTATCCAATCAAGCTGAAGTCGCCCACCTGTGTATACTTGCTTCCAAAGTCTTGAGTTCCCTTCAAGTACTTTAGAACTCTTTTTGCAGTAGACCAATGTCCCTCACAAGGCTTTTGCATAAATCTGGAGAGGGTTCCAACATCAAATGAGATGTCTGGTCTAGTAGTAGTTAGGTAGTTGAGACTTCCTACAAGCTGTCTATACTTTTTTGCATCCTCAAATTCTTTTCCTTCAATGGATGTGAGATTTAAGTTTTGTTCCATTGGAGTAGTCATAGGATTGCATTCATTCATGCCAAACCTATTCAACAGACCTCCAATGTACTTCTTTTGAGAAAGGAATATGGACTTCGGATGTTGAGTTACTTCAATACCAAGATATGAATGAACATAGCCCAAATCAGTCATTTCAAAACTTTTCCCCAATTCCTTCTTTATGGATGCAATGTAGCTTTCATTGTTTCCTGTCATCAAAAGATCATCTACATATACCACAAGATATACAACTGTTTTGCCAACTTTCTTGACAAATAAAGTTGCATCATCAAGATCATAATGTTTGAAATTGAGTTTGAGAAGATGCTCAGTTCGTTTTTTCATACCAACCTCGTGGTGCTTGTTTGAGGCCATACAAGGATTTCACAAGTTTGCATACTTTATGTTCATGTCCTTTCATAGCGAATCCTTCAGGCTGGGACATAAAAACATTTTCTTTTAGATCTCCATTCAAGAAAGCAATTTTTACATCCATTTGATGGACTTTCCAACCATTCTGAGATGCTAGGGCAAAGAGTGTCTGGATGGTAGCCCATTTTTCTGTGAGGGCAAAAGTCTCATCATAATCAACCCCTTCCTTCTATGCAAAACCTTTTGCCACAAGCCTAGCTTTGTGCTTGTCAAGTGAGCCATCAACTTTATACGTGTTCTTGTAGACCCACTTGCAGCCAATTGGTTTGGTTCCCAATGGAGGATCAACCAGCTTCCAAGTTCCATTCTTTATGAGGGCATTGTCTCCTTTTACATTGCTTCTTTCCATTCATCATGAGAAGTAGCTTCTTTGAAGGAAGTTGGTTCAAAATCGGTAGACAAATTCAATTCACAATCATAAGAAACATCCATATCAATAGGTGAATCAGAGTCATCTACATCACCTCCATTTTTTCGATTTAAATTTCTAGTTCCTGTCTTTCCAACCTCATCAAGATGAACACTTTCAATTGTATTTGTTAGCCACTTTGGGGGACCTTTCTCAAATGGTCTAGGCTGCTCCGTTGATTGAGTTGGGACTAAATCAAGATTGAGTCTCCCAATTTTGTCAATCACATCAGTGAAAGTATCATCCATTGTTGGAGTTTCATGCAGGGGAGAGAGTGCTTCAGAAGAAAATTCCACAGGTTGATCTAGTATAGGAATCCCCCCTTCAAGATGTGGAATCTAATTATCAAATTCTTGAAATGATTTTGCATTTGTGAATATATCCAAGTGATCAAGTTGCCTTTCAACAACATTGTCAGTTTTGGATGATTCAAGAAAGATTACATCTCTAGATACAACAAACCTTTTGTTGACTACATCATAGAGATGGTATGCTTTGGAGGTGTTTGAATACCCCAGGAAGATACACTTACGACTTCTTGCACCAATTTTGTTTCTATGTTCCCTTGGTATCAAGGCATAATAGGTGGAACTAAAGACCTTGAGATGCTTTACCGAAGGGATGTGCCCATACCACATTTCATAAGGAGTCTTGCTGCTGATAGTATTAGATGGACATCTATTCTTTATATATACAACACATAGAACTGCATTAGCCCAAAACATCATTTTTACATATTTGAAGAACAACATGTAGCGTACCATATTTAAGATTGTTCTATTCATTCTTTTAGCTACACCATTCTGTTGTGGATTATAAGGCATAGTTGTTTGATGTTTGATCCTATGTTGGTGAAGACATTTTTCAAATTCATTTGAAGTGTATTCTTTTCCATTATCAGTACGAATAGAGCAAAGATGAGATTGTGCATCATTTTCAATCCATGTATGAAAGTTCTTGAATGTTTGAAAAGCATCACATTTGTTCTTCAATAAATAAACCCAACGCATTCTGGTGTAGTCATCAATAAATGTCATCATATATTTATTTCCATTTGCAGAACAGACAGGCATTGGACCACATAAATATGAATGAATGAGTTCAAGTTTTCTATGTGCTCTAGAGTGTGAATCATGAAAGAACTGTTTGCTATGCTTTCATAGAATGAAAGCATCACATTGCTTAGGCTTCCTAGGAATTGTAGGAAAACCAGAAACACCATTTTTCTTCAACAAGCAGAGGTTTTCATAGTTCAAATGTCCAAATCTAGCATGCCATAATAATCTAATGGAAGTGTACCTTCTTCATAATGAGAATTGTATGAGAAATGTTGTGCACGAGTAGAGGTACACTGCAGCTTGAGAAGCCTTTCTTCTTCTATCCCTGTCATGACAAGTGAGTGGTTAGATGCTTTTCTCACCTCAAGCTTGCCATCAAACATATGAATGGAGTGACCTTGCTGGCAGATGTGAACTAAGGACAACAAGTTTCTCTTCAGCTATGGGAGATATAGAACATGATGCAGAAGAAAGTATGGAAGACCAGGAAATTTAAGCCTGATTGTGCCAAGCCCTGATGGCTTGAGTTTTGATTTGTCTGCAAAGTATACTTCTCCATCAACATTGTCAACAAATTCTTCAAACCAATATTTTCTATGAGTCATGTGGCAAGTTGCTCCTAAATCAAGCAACCAATCGTTTTTGGAAGAAGCAAGTGAAGCATTAAATAAGTCTTCATTTACTCCAATATTGCATTGTGCCACAACATAATGAGTAGCTTCAGGTGCTTTACCTTTGTCTGAGTCATTAGTTTTACCTTTGGGTTGGTTTCTTTGCTGCTCAATCTTTTCCCAAGGTAACTTGTGTGTGGAGGCATCATGTGATCCATTTCTTTTGCAGTGTATGCAGTGAAAATCTAACTTTTCTTCTTGAGAGTGTCTTCCCCCCCGCCTTTGAAATATCTTCCTCGTCCTCTTCGACCACCTCTTCCTCTGGAAGAATCTAGGGAAAGATTCTTTTCTTTATGAGCAAGGCACACAACCTCTTCAAAAGATTCAGAGGCTATCTTCTTTCCAAAATATTTCTCTCTTTTATCAAATTTTTTCACAAGGGAGTCAAAGGTTATATCTTTGAGATTTCCATTTGCTTGCAATGACTCAAGATAATTGGAGTAAGTAGGATAAAGTACCTTGAGAAAAGTGATCAAAGGAATATCCAATTCAACTTTAGTGTCTTTGATATCATGCATTATAGATTTTACTTCAGATGCAAGAGCAAGAGGATCATTATTTTGTAATTCAAGGGTGAAGAGTTTAATCATGAGTTCAACAACTTCAAGTGTAGAGTGTGAGTCATAGAGTTCCTTCAGCTTTTGTAAGGCTTTGAAAGCATTTGAAAATGGCAAAATATGTCGACTGACCTCTTCACTTACTGATGCTGCAATCAATGCATAGGTTTTGTTGCTCTTATTTTCCCAAATGGTGAGCTCCTTGTCTGAGGTAGGCTAGACTGGTGCTTCATCTCCTTCTCCAACACACACTCCTTTCCATAGCTCATTAAAAATGAGAGTGTGTTGGATTTTCCGCGACCATTTAGGATAATTCTCCTTTCCATTGAGAACTACTCCCATAATAGATATAATTGAAAGTTTATTTATTTTATTATTTTTCTTTTAATTTCCTCCCTTTTGACTATATGTTTCACGAAATTTGGGGATCAGTCACCACTATGTCCACAAATTACTTGTACCAGGAAAATTGACCTGAAGAGATCACTTCATGTCAACTCAACCATAGAGCCTAAGCCTGAGAGTGTCAAGAGAATTGAACCCAGGATCTCTCAATAACAAAGGTTCTTTAAAGATGGGGATTCAACCAATTGAGCTAACTGTCGGGGCTTTAATTTCTTCCATTTATTATTTTCTCCTCTTATTTTTCCTTGATCCTAATTCTATGTTTTCGCACATGGAAGTTTCTCTTGAATATCATTTTTGTTAATTATGAATTGAATATTTTTATCTCATGCTCACTTCTTCGATAAGAGTTATTATAAGTAATCATTTTATTATTATTATTTCCAATTTAGAATATTCTATCCACATGTTTTTGGATACCTAGAATATTTTATCAAGACAGAATTTCTTCATTCAATTTTTCTTTGGTTTCATTTAAGTCCAATCCTAGTAATTCCTTTTTACAACTTTTTCTAATTTTCAAAAAAAAAAAAAAAAATTACTATAAGTTCACTTTCACATATGCTCTTTAACTTAAATTCTTTCATCCATTATCTTAACATTAAATTTACCTTCTTGTTTCTTGATACCAAGGGTGCCAAGTATATTAGGTTCCATGACACTTTCCCTTCAAGTATCCTTCTACTTCCCAATACCAGGGATCTAATCTCAGTGTCCCCTTCAAGAACTCTTCTCGTAGTTCCAAGAGTGCTAAAACATTTTCCCTTCAAGTATCCTTCTATTTCATGATACCAAGGGTGTCAAGTGAACTGTGCTCTTCATGAACTCTTCCCACAGTTCCAAGGCTGCCACATTACTTACCCCTTAAGGTATCGTTTTGTTTCTAAATAGAAAGGGTGACAAGTTGATTATTCTCTTCAAAAATTCTTCCCACAACTCTAAGGGTGCCACAACACTTTCCGCTCAAGTATTTATCACTAATTGAGGGGAACATAGGTACGACAATCAAGACAACCATTTAGTCATTGGTCTCCCCTTGTTGTGAGACTAATGATGACTAAGAATCAAGATGTATATCTTGATGCATGCCCCTCAGAGAAACCTCATGAATGAATGGATCTGCGGTCCAACCTTCATGGAATTGTGCAACTTCATGATTAAGGTTTTCAACCTTCCAACCCAATCCAGATTAGAGTGCTAGCAAAGTGGAATTAGGAATGTAGGCCCCCACCCTTACAAACAAAATCCAATCTCTTCCATATAGCCTCATCACCCATATGTGAGTCATTCAACAACACATAACTTGTACCTGCATACACTAACATGCCATCAATATGGTGTGGCAATATATATATATATATATTGGAAATTGAATTTATCAATGATGTGTATGTGTGTGAACACACACACATCATTGGTAAATTGAATTTTCAATATCAATTGTACTCAATAACCAAATCATAAGCAGTATCTTCTTACGCACCGATGCCACTGTAATCTATCACTATATTGAGATAATTATCAATAACATGTAATCATAAAGATTAGTCATCACAATCTGTGCATGATAAGCAACATCAAATCACTAATCTCAATTAATATCATAGTCATCAACAAAATATAGATTGACAATCAAAATCATAAGCCATCACCTCTTGATCATCAATGTTTTATGTCCTAAAAGAGTAAAATGTATGTTATAATATGTATCTCAAAATTCAAGGTAAAACTTAAAATATCTACCTCGTAATCAAGGTAAGACAAGACACTGCATATATATTCAAAATATTGTTAGTTAAAATGGTAATTTTAAATTATCCTTTAAATATAATGTACCCACGAGAGTTGCACTCAATGAATCTCTGGCATATCAACTGCATTCGTGGCATACTAAACAATACTCTTAATTTGACTATATATTGGAAAGTACCTCTAAAAATCACATTATTTAACCCCTTACAAATACGAACCCAATACACCTTCCCAATTTAAAAAGCCCCTACTTTCACTAGATATTGTAGGTATCCATTTTTTCATTCATATTTTTTATACCCTTTTATATTTTTCATTAACTTTGAGCTCCATTTTTTTATATTTGTCAATATAAAAACCTTTTAACCCCCTTTATATGCTCAATATATTATGTCATTTTTTCCTCAAAATATATCCCCTAATATGAATCATGAGGTGTGGTATTACTCCTCCAATAAAACCTCTCTGATGTGACAAGATTTTATACATATTATTATTCATGATAATGAAAATATTTTAATAAAATTGAGTTGTCATACACTTGGTTATTTGCAAAGATTCATCTATTGTCACACCAACATGCTATAGTCATATATTATTACTAGAAACTAAAGCCTTTATTAGTCACATGCAAATTCATTTCAATCATGGGCTATAATCCCATTACCAAAGGGATGTCCTAGCGAGGACGGAGTAACTCAATTATGACGAAGGCCATGGCCAAGGCTATGAATGTAAAATATAATCAATTACGAGAAGGGTGTAAACTTTTCACTAATCATCCAGTTCGGTTTTTGATATGCATAATTATTTATAAATATTTTTAATTGATTTGAGATCATCATAAATGGTGAATATTTTAAAAATGGAATTTTTTAGGGAAATGTTTCATACTCAAGTTTAGCATATGTTTTATTTAAAAAAATGTTTTAAAAATAGTTATTTAAATATATAATAAAAATTATATATATATATATATATATATATTATAAAAATATAAAATTTTGATTATATATCATGTGTATTTGTCGTATATTAAATAATATTTTTAATTTGATTATATGTTGGAAAATCTCTCTAAAAATCACATTATTTAGCCCTTTAGCAATATGAACCAATACACCTCAGTTTAAAAAACCCCTATTTTCACTAGATATTGCAGGTTTCCATTCTCCCATTAACATTTTTTATACCCCTTTATATTTTTTATTAACTTTGAGCTCTATCTTTTATATTTTCTAATATAAAAATCCTTTACCCCCGATATATGTCCCAATATATTATGTCATTTTTTCCTCAATATGAACCCATGTGGTATGATATTTCTCCCCTAGTGAAGTCCCCATGGGGGTATGTTAATTATATTTTCATGAAACGTCAAGATACATCATTAATAAGCATTGTGTCAAACTAATAATCTCACTTTTCTATATAGGAAACTAGATGTATTGGTCGGTATATGATAGTGCCAAGTAACAAAATATCACCAAAGTTTACTAAACATAAAAATTAAAAAATAGAAGATAAATTGCTGGAAAATATTTGTTGCATGATATCCATATCATAGTTCTGAAGATGACATGCGTGCTAAGTCTTTTGCACTTGTACCAATCGAGCCTAAGGGATGAAATTCACATTGAATGTGTTTCTCCATGTGTGTTATTCATGCTTCCATCCTATCCAAAGAATCCTACATTTTCCACTGATTGTGTTGAATTTCGTTCAAGAAGGAAATGATGTCATTCATACCCTCATGTTTTTCTTTTAACACTTGTCCCAATGAATTTTTAACTTTCCAGTGAAGAACAACAATATGCATATACTAATTCTTTATGCTCCTACTGTGACCAGGGTCAAGTAACCAATGAGCAACCTCATCAATAAGTTCAAAGTTTGCAAATGCATGCCTATCTTGATAGACACGTTCTTCCAACTAGTGAATTTCCTTCCATGTATCTAGAGAGGTTGCAACATGATATGTATTTTTTTCCTCTTGAGCCTATAGGTCGACACGTGACCGACTTTGTTGGTCACGACCGCCTGCACCACGATACTCCTGCATATATGGTCACAGCATCCTTTCCTCCACAATCAGATAGATAACAGAAGAGCAGTTAATCCCAAGCCACTAGGGCCACACGAAAATAATCCTCCATTGTCCCTCAAGAGTATACAATTTAGGGCCTATTTTCCTCACCAAGAAACTATGAGAAAAGTAGGCCTATTTTCCTCCTCAAAAGAAACACAACTAGGACAGATAGGAAAGATTGAGGAGACAAACCCACCCAATTAAACAGAGTCGGGCTAGGAAACTAGACTCTTTTAAGAAAATTCAATGGGCCAAAGAAGACAAATACGTCTTGGAATATAGAGGCCTCTAAGCTTAGAAAATTTAATGCAATGTTGTTCCCTAGCAAGTGTGTATAAATAGAATGTAAACTGGACTATAACCATGCACAAATCATTTGTCGAGCAACAATTAGCCAAAGGAAAAGTATTGCCTAAGCATGTCTGCAGGGAGGAGTAGATTCCTTCCAAGGCATAAGTCAACTACTAGAATTCTCTGCAATACACCAACCCCAATCATCCTAAGAAATGCTGCCTTCTCTAGCTACATTTGTTAATCCATCATTTGTGCCCACCTTCTTACTATCCAAGTATTCTCCATCGTCACTTTCCTCCTATCATAGCTGGAGAGTAACCTCACTCAATAACTCAAATTTGACACAAATTTCGTCATGTGAGAGCCATGTTGAAGGTTCCTAATTTTCCCTCTGGTTTTTCCATTGCCCTACCTCCCAACTTAAGAACATCACAATCAAAAAGAGTTGTCGTATTCCCACTAGAAGCATGAGAGATCCAATCTCAAAGTTGAAAATCCCTCTTCACTTCAAGCAAACAATAGAAGAATACTCTAGAAGATGATGATCCATAGGCTTCCAGTGATTAACATCGCATGTATCCTACATGGAGGTGGCAGGGCATGCCACCCCACCTTAATTTCCTGCATAGTTGTTGTGTTGGTTGGTGCCTCCCCAAACTCAAAAACCAATTATCTATCCAACCCCATTATGAAAAGATAATTATAATTATAAAATATATATTTAAACAATATATAATTAATTTAATTAATAATTTATATATCTATTTTATTTTATATAATTATATAATTTTATATAATTGTCTTTGAAAAATAATTGATATTATGTTAATGGATAATAATTATAGTTAATATTTAAATATTAAAAATAAATAATTATATGTTTAAAAAAAAAATTAAATATAAATTTTTTGTTTTTACTAATATTATTATAAACATCATTTATTCTGAATAATGCATGTTTCACTTCCAAAATTCAAACTATTGTATGGGAACTGTTTTACTTTACTTAACACAATCTAATTCTATATATATATATATATTTAATTGGAATTTTTCAGCATGTGTCTTTCTTAAAGGATTAGATGCTTAATAAGAAATTTTTTCATAAATAATATAATTAATATATATTAGAAAATATTTTATAAAATATTATAATTATATATAAAAAAATCATAAATAATATAATAATATATAGATTTTAGATTCGTGTGGGTTTATGTAGAAATACCGGCCTTTTTTGGGGGGGGGAGGGGGGGGGCGCGGGAGGGCGCGGCGGGGCCCCCCCCCATTTTTAAAGGGGAATAGCTTGAGTTGTTTGGCTCAGATAAACCTTGTCCTGTGAGCAAACACAAGCTAGGGCTCCTCCATAATGTATTCAGGTTTTGGTTGATTAGCTATTATTTGTGTTTGATTAATTTTTTTATAAATAACAGTAATAAATTATAAATAAAAAATTGTTGTTATTTTATTTTGTTATTTTTTTTAATTTATGTGTTTTAGCGGGATACATTCTTATTTTATAATGATTACATATGTACAGACTAATCGGTACATCTAAAACCTGCACCCGGTGCTCCACTCCATTACAAAACTGACACAGGATAAAGCCATATCAAAATACGTAACTCCTTAGTATAAATTAATATGATAAAGGTAATGTCGTTTTCTGTTCTGAATAAGCCTGGATTTTAAACTAAACAACTATACAAAACTGAAAAGACAAACTAATATCAAAATACCAACTCTTTAATTTAAATTAATCTTTACTGATAAGAGCAATGCCATTTTCTGCTCTCGAGAAGTGTAGACTCTAAACTAAACAACTCTACAAAACTGAAAAGATAAAAGTAATATCAAAATACCAACCTTTAGTTTAAATTAATCTAAAGTAATAAGGGCAATGCCATTTTCTGTAGTAGAAAAGTCTGGACTTTAAACTAAACTGCTATACAAAACTGACAAAAGATAAAGTGCTATCAAAATACCAACTCCTTAGTTTAAATTAATCTTTTCTGTTGAGAGTAATGTCATTTTCTGTTCTGAAAGAAGTGAGGACTTTAAATTAAACAACTATACAACTGACAAAGGATAAAGTAATTTTATGATGTGGAGAAGCTTGGACTTAGTACAACACCATCATGCATAATCTAATTTTTAACATATGTCCTGTTTTTAAAAAAACTGGAATGACTAATTGGGAGGATTAGTAATTTAGAAATATTAGACCTATTTCTCGACGCCTATAGTCAATATTCCACGTCATACTTCCTCCACGTCGACATGATAACAGCTGGCGCCCGTGCATTTGGAATGGACGGTGGGCTCAGGGCTCTGCCTTGCAGCCTACGCGTAAAGGGGCATCAATATTCTCTCTCTCCTTTTTGAGTCCATTTAAAGAGTGGGACCCGCCTTAACGTTCACACAAATTGGATTGCGGTCAATATAATTTACCTTAGTAATTCTTCCAATTACCCCGGTGGGTCTTTGTTAGTAGTGGAGCCAATTGAACCACCACATTTGATTTTATTTTTGGTCATCACGTTTTCTGTCAGTCTTATTTTTTTCATCATCATTATTTCCAATATAGTGTAAGAATTTGAACCAGTAACTTCACATCAAAGAGTGCCTTAATCTGATTACCATCTATCCAAAACCCAGTAAACCATGTTCGCTACTAGTCATCCTTAATGTTATTGATGGCTTATGTTTGTACAAATGCAAAAATACTCCTCTTGAAGACCTTGATGCCCTTAACCGAGTTTCTTAATGGATGCTCAAGTCTTCACTAAATATAGACCCACTTTCATTTCCATTGAATGCTTCAAATTATGATTGACTAATTATTATTTGTGTTTGACTAAAAACAACTTACAACTTCTCCATAATTT
>APFE031353651.1:0-11334 GCA_000404065.3 Pinus taeda
ATATAAAGATAAGAAACAAATTATCCCTTTTTCCCATTCAATTCAAGTAGTGTTTTCAATAATAAGGTAATAAATCCTTATCGACGTTGAAATATTAGAGTAATTAACTCATACAACCCAAAGTACAATGAATGGAAGAAATGAAGTTGATTACCATTATATATCATATGGTATTTGATGAGAAAGATATATTCCAATTACATATACATTGTTATGTAAGCGAAGAATTAAACTCCATTTCCTCAAGATTAATGAATTTCTCAAGGGAATATGAAACCATATATACCCTATATCAAGCACATGGAACATGGAATATAAGTGTAGTTATTAGTCCCTGCCTGGGACTAATAGTGAGCGATCGATAGATCGTTGACCAGCGATTAATTAACTTTGACCAAATAAAATTTTCGGTACATGTCAAGTTTAAACCAATGTTTGAAATAAAATTTCCTGCTCATATGCTTGCAAACAAACTTTTATCCAAACTTTCAACTTGCACCTCTTATTACCGGGGAGACTGCATGATTTTGATGAAACTTAGAATAATCTGTTTGAAATTTAACAAATGCATATTTTGATGAAACAAATATTGGGGCAATATGATGTTATCCAAAGTACGTTTGATATGCCACTTGTCTCGTGAATAGATTTGTGGCAAGCTGCATGTAATCAACTGTCTCATGCTGGACTCAATACTGTCCCACAATACTACCCTTCCATTACAGATGGACAACCTCTTTAACAGAAGCTCAAATTCTTATGGACTCGTGTTGTCTTCTAGATTTAGATTCCATAGATTATCTCTAACTTGACTATCCTGCACAACCTGCACAAAGGTGAGCTTTTTTTGAAAAGAATGGCTTCAGAAGCGCTTGAAGGTCCACTTGTCCGGCGTTTCCATCTTCCTGTTACAGGTATTAAATATCTCTTCTTATTATTGGTTCTTTACTGTGTCAATCTTTTTCTGCTAATAAATCTAAAATTAAAATAAATTTACAAAAATTCAAAAATACTTACATAAATTAATATAGTTTCAAAATAAAAGAATTTAGGTACGTGACTGACTGGCAATATGTGTTTTACAGGTAAAACTCTTGGTTGCCACTGATGTTGTCGAAGAGGGCATTGACATCCAAAGGTGTAGCTATGTCATTCGTTTTGACTTGCCAAAGACAGTACAAAGCTTTATTCAATCTTGTGGACGAGCTCGTCAAAGGAAATCAAAATTTATCCTTCTCCTTGAGAGGTACTCTTATGTTATGCAGTAATCAATTTATAGTTTGTGCATAATCCAAATAGAAACAGTGTGCATAATCCAAATAGAAACAGTGAAAAACCAGGAATTTGACGTTCCACACAAGTTCTTTTTGCAAATTTAAAATTTTGAAACATCTGGAAAATTAGAGTGGGAAGTATTTCATACTTAAGTTACCGTGATAAATTCTAATAACTCATTTAAATTCTATTGTGTGATTCAAACATAGTTTATAGTTTGTGCGTAATCCAAATAGAAACAGTGACAAACCAGGAATTTGGTGTTCCACACAAGTTCTTTTTGCAAATTTAAAATTTTGAAACATCTCAAAAATTAGACTGGGAAGTATTTCATACGTAAGTTACCATGATAAATTCTAATAACTCATTTAAATTCTATTGTGTAATTCAAACATAGAATAATTTAGACAACTAGTTGCAGCACCTATTCCTATTTCTAGTCTGGAAATGCACCAGCCTATCCACCAAAGACTGGTGATAATATATAGGTGCATTTCTAGACAAGAAACATATCAGTAATGAAACTAATTGTGTCTAAGCTACTTTCTGTATAAATTATTCATTTGAAATTAAATCACTTATTATAATTTATAATGACAACTTAAATATTTACATCTCAATTTAACGTTTCAACTTTTCTGCAAGAATTTCAAAATAATATTCAAAATGCAAAAAAAATTGTGTTTCCCGTAGGAGAATGAAGAATGGATATTAATGTTGTGAGCATTATGCAGGCTGACTACCAGTAAGCATCCATGCCCTCAAGGGTCTCGCGATTTTTCCAGAGTAGCTTTCAGCTGCAAATACTGGTAATCCCTAGGTTCCCTAAAAAATTCGTTGATCTGTAAAAGAAAACCTCATGTTCATCACTTTGATTTCACAGTAACATGATTGAAAACTCTATTTTCCCTTATCTTTTTTGGTTTTTATTATTTGCAGATTTTGGTTTTTATTATTTGCAGAAAATTGGAAAAGAAGTCAAAAACAAGTCCACATGTAGAAAATAAAGCAGCATGCGGATCTTCTGCACAAAAGGTGAAGATGAAACTTTGGGATTCATTTTCAAGAACAATTGCAGCATTATTAAATCACAAGTCTATACCTGTATTTTCAATTTGCTTGGTATTTGTGTGCAAGGAGAGAAAGTTGAGGTTAATGGTTATATAATAAAAACGGTGCAGCTAAAAGGCCAATGTTGAAGCATTTCGGGAGCTTAATGTTCGAATGGAGTGCTAATTCTTTCAAAAAGATGAAGCGATAGGAATACAATAGAAAGATCATTTCTAGAATACCCTAGTATTATACGCAATGGTGACATAGTCCTCCATTGTTTCACATATTGGAAATTTCAGAAATAGCATTCACATACATAATTTCTCTCTTTTCTCTCTTGAAGGTCTTATAGCTTTTCATTTTGTTTCAGATGTTCTGAATCTCATTTCAAAGACCAAATTGGGCAGTTTTATTGCACAGCTAGTCAGACAGAGGATGAGAATAGAGTATAATACAAATTTGCAATTTGCAGCTATAGATTTAGATAAAATATTGTTAATATGAGAAAAGTACCAGGCCTCAAATTAGGGATAAACCTGAATCGGAACTAAGCCGAATTAAGGCAGGCCAGCAAAAAGGGGAAAAGAGGAAGGCAAGCCAGTAGAAAAGGGAAACAAGCATGGTATGCCTGTACCTGCTTTCCAAATTTCTTTTCCTTATGTTCTCAATTCTCTGTTTGTAAGAACTAGATCACATGCTTATGCCATCGACAACATCGTAGGACCAAAACAGGACATTAAGGTAAGGACAGGTAATAGCTACATGCATTCATTTACTTACTTACGTTATGATTCCCTAACAGAGGCTGCTTCTTTTGCTTCAGTCTCGGGCGTGATGAATCAATCTCTCATACCCACATCTTGGCTTCAAACAGGAATCCACTTACCACTTCTAGGAACCTGCCTTCTGGAGCCCGTAGTGTAGTGGGTGGGATTGTAACCGGAGAACCATGAGCCTCATGTCCTTCCACATCTCAGATAGCAGGGTATAGTGATGGTGCCCACCAACCCGAATTACATAAGGCACTGAAGGTGTGAAGTGGAGGGTGAAAGAGGAAGGACTGGAGTGTCAGCTTTAGGGATGTAAGGAAAGCCTTCGCTCACTCGATAGATTCTGTAGGCGTCTTTCAAACGAATGGAGGCGGGAACCAAGATTTCTCTATGCAGCAGGTAGGATGAGTAATCTGAGACACTTAGCAGGTCCGATATAAACATGTTCGCAGAAGGACGGACAGGTCAGGTACTTGGCTCTCATGCGAGGGCCCACATAGGCACTTGGCTATCATGCGTGGCCCAGATTAATAAATCTCAATATTAACTATATCTAATAATTAAGAGAAATGTTGTTATTTCAAATTATAAATGTAAGATTAAAGTTTTTTAAAGGAAATAAATAGATAATATTTGGTTTGAAAAAAATATTATGTTCTAATAGATAACATTAAAAGTACTTAATAATCACTAGAATATTCATTAAGTTATACATTATCTCACATATAATATGAAAAATATTTAAAAATCCAAAATATTTGAACAGTTTTCAGTTTCAAAACAAAAAATAACATATAAATAAATAAAATTATTTATGAAATCAAAATGCTCACATGCTCTGTATTCCATCCTCGCATGCTAATCCGCTTGCCTTCCCATCTTCCTTGTGTGATGGATTGTCCGTTCCCTTTTCTGGGTAATGAATCTTTTCAGTACACCATCCGTTAGCGGTGGATAATGCTTTCTCTGGGTGCAATAATTATTTGTTTCATTAAAAACATACTTTCATCTACGGATAAGTGTTCTGAATAGGTTCCATCTCCAATGTCACAGGAGGAAGTGGATCAAACCAATTCAAATGATGGTGTATTGAAAAGATTTATTGCCCAGGCAAGTTAAATATTCTTAACTCTTTCTTTTTTGAGGAAGCGGATCAAACCAATTCAAATGATGGTGTATTGAAAGGATTTATCGCCCAGGCAAGTTAAATATTCTCAACTCTTTCTTTCTTAATGCATTACGTCCATGTCACGCATCGTTTAATCTTATTGAAATTTTTCTCATAGGAGGAAGTGGATGAAACCAATTCAAATGATGATTTCATATAGGATTGTCTCCCAAAGCTTTATTTCCCCATCAACGTTTTCTGATGGCAGGAGTTGTGTGAGGTTTACCGAGCATAACAAACCCGCGTTGCTTTTCAAGCAGCTAATACCATCTTTCTGCAAACCAGAAACCATAATCCTGTGCCTTTTTCGTAACCTTTTCATGTTTTCCTTTATGTACCTCTTCGTAAAATATTCATCTGAAAGCATACATGCAAGAAAATGGTGAGTCTGCGAGGACACTAGGCTGAAACTTGACATCCTTCTAGCCTTAGTTACTACGGTATTGTTATAAGAATATATTGCACCAACTCTGAAGCCTGGAAGGCCAAGGTCTTTAGAAAGGATGTACACAATATGGACGCGGTCTGAGTCATTTGGCCTTCCACTGGCCTGTAAAACCTCTGCAATACTTACGAAATCGGGAGGTAGAAAGATTGATCCTAAATATATTTCATCACATATCAGGTGAATGTTCTTCTCTGATGCAAAGGACAAGAGGTTCTTCAATGTTTTTCTTTCCATTGTCGTACCCAATGGATTCAAAGGATTGGTTACCAGTATTCCTTTTACCCTAATATTCTTCTGCTTGGCTTCATGATATGCTTCTTCAAGCGCAAAGGATTTAACCTGGAAACCATTGCTACTATTGCAATGGACTGGGATGATTTCCACGCCAGTTCTCCATCTCAGATCTCTGTCAAAACTACATTAGAAATTACATTTATTGTCAATAACTCAATAACTTATCAGCATAATTTATCCGGACCGTTCCTCTCAAATCCTCTCCTATTCAAGCCAGACTTGCTTGCTCAACTATTGGCAACTAACCCTTCACTCTCCTCGTAACTGACCCTTAAGACTTCCAACACACTCAAAATACTAGAGAAATGATCTTTGATATCTTCTTCATGTTGTTCAATCTGGGTCTGACGGCATACTTGATAGGAAACATGACAAATTTAGTTGTGCACGGCACAAGCCGGACCAGGGGATTTGTAAGTAATATATTTCTAATACTAGGAAAGTTATATGATATACCTATATATTTTTTCTTCTCCATGTAAAATTTGTTTTAAAATTTGTCCTAATTTTTAAATGATTGCATGTTAGAAAGCACATATGTGGAATGACTGGTGATAGTGTTAATGATGCGCCTGCACTAAAGAAGGCAGACATAGGAATTGATGTTGCTGATGCAACTGATGCAGCAAGAAGTGCTTCTAGCATCTTCATTCAAATAAACTTTCTTTATATTCATACCCCACCTCCAACATAGGCTGAAAAAGCATACATATAGCCCTTTCAATCTTGCTCAATCCATTTTCTATTAGCTAACTTGCAATGTGCCTGCAGCCCCTGGCAGGGACTACCGCCACAGGCAATGGCTCCTTGTTTAATGTATGCATCATCCACTTTTTAGAATGGATTTTTAAAAGCCATTGCAACTCGGGTTTAATGCATTTGATGATGGAATTCCCTATTGTTATTCCCGGATTTACTATGCCACGATTGTTTTCTGCAAATAATTTTGATACATTGTGCTTTAAAGAACATTATTAATTACATGATTATTTTAATAATAACATCTTATTACTATTTCATCTTCTTGTATAGGGTTATTATTACGTGTTTATTTTTAACAAACTTACATTTATTAATTTCTATATTGATAAAAACAGTTTGACCATTTCATAGTTTTTGCTTCATCAAAACTTTCGTAAAAAAACGTGTATATCAATTGATTAATTATCCATTATTTAATTTGACAATGACTTTAAGATTCTACTAATTTTAATGCAATCAGTTAAGCTTTGTAATAATAAATAAAAAAGTATTTATTAAATGAGAAATTATTTAACTTATAAATAATTAATAAATATTTACATCGAAATTATGTATTAAATGAGAAATTGTTTATTCACATACCTAAATTAGTATAAATTTCTCATTAACCTGAAAATTAAAACATAAAATTAGTCAATTACTCATAAGATAAATAACTCATAGTTAATGATAAAGAGACACTTGGGAATTGACCACCTCCACCCAACCAAGAACTGACTTCCTCAAGTTCACCCCCCGAGATGAGAATACTTTCCTAGGATTCAACCACCTCTTGTGGATCCATTCAATGGGTATTTAATTCCCTTATTTAATGATAAGGTTCTTTGAGCGGTGTCTCACTTTTGTGAATATTTTTATCTACTTTCATAAGATTTTCCATAAAATCCCACCTTTCTCTCCATTGGTGCTTCTAGGGTTTTCCAAGCTTAGCATATTTTTCCTAGCTAAACAACTTAATTAAACTTTCTCTCCCATTCATTAAGATTATCTCGAATTTTTATCTAGATACTTATCATGAATAAATATAAAATATAATTTATTAATGAGATTTATCTTTAATTTATTTTGGCAAGAATCTCGTTTCGAGGTGTCTCATTTTGAAGTACGTATATCTCATCTATTTATTTATTAATAAAAATCATTAAAACAGTTAATTATGTAATATGCTTCTTTGCCTTTTCTGCCATTCTATCTAAACCAACTCCGTCTAATTAGAGTGTTTTTCTGTAATGAAGGGATATTACATTCTCCCCCCCTTTAATTAACGCCATCGTCGGTGTTTTCTATATAGTTTGCTTCGTAGGAAAAATAGTTGGATATGTTCTTTAGCTCCTATGTATCCTTCACGGAGGTAAAGTCTTTCTGGAGGACATTTCCGCTTGTCATCTTCCTACTCATAGGCATCACTGCCTTTTGTTTTATCCTAAACAACCTCCCAATTCTAGATTCAGGCCCTCATTTTGGGTTAGGATACCATGACTTTTGCAGAAACATATCCCTTAATGTTAGCTTCCCAAACAATTAGATTGATTTTATCTTGTACTTGTTTTGGTAAGTACGATATATTTTAAATATTTTCAATTTTGAACATGATAATGGGAAGAAAAGAAATATTGATTTCCATGCTACAGTGCAAATGGTTAGCGAACTTCCATCTTCTCCCATCCTAAAGGAAACTACATCCTATCTTGCATTGTCCATTTTTCTCCCCATCATCTTTTCCTTTCTCATTTAGAATGACTACATAACCTAAGTTCCTCCTCACTTTTACCTTCATTGCATGCTCTTTTTTTAGCATGCACATTGGATGTCTCTTTTATAACTTCTACCTACATTTTGCATCATTTATTCACACGCATCAAAATGAGGCCAACATCATTATTGTAATCATTATTTCAATACCCAAAGCCATGCTCATTTAAAACTTAATTATAAATAATTTCATTTTTCCTAGCACATTGCTCATAGCGAAATAATAATTAGCGTGGACCTGTTGGTAGCCAATTATAATATAGGTAAAATTTTATCACTTGTGCACTTAATATCAGTTGGGTTATGATTAAAATAACCTATATGTGGACTCCACAAGGCCCATTCTTTATTTTTCACCCTTACCTGAGGTTTTCTGACCATAAATTTATTTTTTTCAGCATAATGTTTTTTGCACGGTACAAACCCCATATTCTTTTTCTTCATTCATCCCCATCGGCTTCGAATTGAAATCTTGAGACTGTCCCATTGTTATCATTCCTATTAGTTTAGATTTTATTATCTTTTATGAGAAGGTGATGAGTTTTAAAATTATTTTGGTATCTTCCCATTCATTACATAGATGGCTTACAATTATAAGTATAGGTCATCCACCACATGGTCTCTACACCTTTGTGAGTTGGATCCCTTACTCATGACCTTAATTAGGTTAATTCTTGTCATGTTTCTCTTTGGTTTCTTATATAATATTTTCCAAATTAACTTTTGCATGATCATTAATATTTAGATATTGAAATTTATAAAGTTCATCCATTGGGAAATTCTATCTATCCTTTTGAATTGAGGAGATCACCAATTAAGCAGTTGATTTTCTTGTGGAAATTTTCACTTTCTTCGCAATCTTATTTATAAGTTTTCAAACCATTCCACTCCAATATCCTTGGCATTTTATCTCTCAATCATATAAGATTAACAATACATAGGCTAATTAAATTTTGATTTCTCGATATGAATTCTACCAACTTGACATATTCTCTACTTAACAGGATTCATGTTCATCATGATAATTGAACTTGTATTCACTTGTTTCTTTGAGTTTCTAACTTGAGTTGGAACACTGTTTTTCATCAATTTTTTTTTTATAATATTACTATACTCAATCTTGAAAACATCCATTAAGTTTACCAAAATCCCGTTTTGTCAATATTACTTGTAATTCTTAGTAATATGTGATTATTTACATATATGTACCACATTTTTTTCAAACGACCCTTCTTCAATGTAATGGTCCATTTTTGTTTGTATATATATATATATATATATAAAGGATGTTTGGTAATAATTTGTTATTGTGTACATGGGATTAACTGTGGATTATAGAATATTGGTAATTCAATCAGGTGACATTTTATCGTCTTATTGGTGGTGGTATTATGCCCTTACTCTCGATTCCCTTATTTTAATACTTTTTTTTCTACTTATATGCTCAATCTAAAGCATATTGTCAATGCAAGAGTTCAATTGTCTCTCCATGGTTACACAATCTTAAAATTGAGTCTTTGAAGCATGTCACCAAACTTGAATTGTAGGAAGTTGTATTTAATGTTTCTTGTATCCTCCTTTTAATCGCTACCTCTGACTTACTTTCCTAATTATATTCCTAGTAAATATCTCAATTGACGTTGATCGGCTCCCAGTACTTTCCATTGAACCACTCCTTACAGGAAACATGGTTTTCATGCCATTGATTCTAAATTTTTGGTATACTTTAATTATTAGCAAACAATTCTTAATTGTTATGAATCCATTTTATATGTATGTTGATATACGTCCTTAATAGTTCTTAACTCTTCTAAATCCATTTTCTATCTATGTTGATACACATACTTCATATTTTAACAAGTTCATATAAATACTTGATATTTTAAACTTTTTAGTTCGAGTTCTTATTTTATTTTCTCTTTGTTAAGGACGATTCTTATACCACTGATGTCAACAATTTGAGTGATTCTATCCACCTCTCAGTGCCTTTCACCACCTACCTCAGTTAATCATTACAACATTACACAAGACAATAGGTGTTAATAGGATTAGAGTGGCACATATGTTGTTCGTCATTTTAAATCCAACCTCTAACAATGTATATTTTGAGAACAAAAGCACCCACTTTCCTTGGAAATTTCTTTGATTATCCCACTATGATCCAAATTGCCCCTTATCCACATAGTTATTAGATTGTGATTGTTAGAACAGACCCAATCTTAATTGAATTGAAAAAAAAGAATGGTATATGTTTTAGGTTCTATATATGACAACAAATTCTTATATGTACAATATTGACATATGTTTCATTCAACTTCCTTCTAAATCTAGCATGTATGCCTTTTTTTTTGTAGTGGTAATTCTATTCATGTTATTTGAAATATATCATTTCAAACTTCCTAAAAAATTTGAGCTTTGAGTCTTCTTGAAACTATTGATATAAAAAAAATAGCTAATTTCCAATAATATCCCTTATATCTTAATTACCTATGCCATAGCCCATTACTAGCGCAAGGGTTAGAGAATGTACATATTCAATGGATTATTTTAATTGAAAATTTGATAAATATATTTCCATTGTATTTCCCTCACAACCAACTTATTTAGTTCCCTCCTTGAAATTAAACATACCTTTGCTTGTTATAAGTGTCATGTATAGTTGAGTGTCATGTGTGATCTATCAAGGGGAACAATTATATGTTAGAGATGGTCCATATTGATTTTGATTTAAGTATCTCATTAATAATCCTCTCTTTTCTCAAACAAATATGGAATAGCTATTAATAATTTATGTTTTACCCTCACGGGTTTGCCTTGGGTTCTAGTATTCAAAGTATGCTATAATACCACTTGTCACATCTCCCTAGTTCTTCAAAAGAAATAAAAAATTAACCTTGTTGTACTATCGTCAACTCTTGCTGTAAATTATTCACTTTGTTGGTAACGAACTTATGTTTATTGTATGTAGGGTGATCTTGAGGAAAATATAACATAGATCCCAAGTTAAATAAGTTCTCCCTTTATATCCATCCATTAACACATCCGACTTCTCACATATTCCACTTAATCATCTTGTATGTATGGTTTTTCCCTTGCTTAGTTTATTAAAGGTCTCAATATATTTTCATATCTAGTACATATTCTTTGGTGGACTATACCTATCTTTAGGAACCTTGGTGTAGTCTTTTATTAGCATGATATACTAGGCATTAATTTTCTTCATCTTATTTTTCATCATTATGTATTCTATCAGATGTACCTCTATAGCTATAAGATTACACGTAAACATTGGCTTTCCCATTTGTTTCCTGCATACTCCTTTTTTTGTTCATATGATTCACTATTGGGGTGTGTGTTACCTTGGAACTTATGATGGATCCTCATTCAACCATTTATACATCGCTACCTTTAACAAACAGGGTCTGATAAGTTTATATCCACTTTGTTTTATGCACCATACTATTTTCTTAACCTAAATTCTTGCTCTAGCACGATTACTTTAATCTGCAAGTGCGTAGACGGATTGATGGGGTTACCATAGTGTTAAAGGCTCTTACATGTATCCCCCATTCCCATTCTTCCAGCTATTAGTTTTCACGTGATGGTTTCAACAACACTTGTGGTGCATCTAATGGTTATGATAATCCAATTTAGGATCTGCGATGGGAACTAACATATTAACCCTAACTTTAATAATCTAGTCTCTATTTTGATAAGACGGTTTTTTTGTTGCCGCACCGTGGAGTGTGGATTTTTTTTTTCACGAACTTCAGGGCTTGATTCCTAAGGAGGTCAAACCCTTAATCTCCTCT
>APFE031353660.1:0-16933 GCA_000404065.3 Pinus taeda
CTTTACCAAGAACACCTTTTTGTCTTCTATCATATCCCTCACAAAGTGATACTGAACATCAATGTGCTTTGTCTTTGAATGATAAGCAGGGTTCTTTGCCAGAAAATTGCACTTTGGTTGTCACAGTCTATCCTTATAGCTCCCTGTACTAACCCCATACTTGAACACAATCTCTGCAACCAAACTGCTTCCTTGCTTACATGAGTGGCTGCCATGTATTCTGCCTCTGTAGTTGATACTGCCACTACAGATTGTTTCTTACTCATCCAACTGACTGCACCTCCAAATAGGTTAAACACATACCCACTTGTAGATCTTCTCTGATCCAGATCTCTAGCCAATCTGCATCAACAAAGCCACAAATATCCAACACTCTGTCCAATCCTGGTCTTCCTTGGTAGCACAAACCATAATCACTAGTGCCACGCAAATACCTGAAAACCCGCTTCACTGCTGTCCAATGCTCCTTCCCTGGTTTTGACATAAACCTGCTCAATACTCCCACTGGATGTGCAATGTCTGGTCTAGTACAGACCATGGCATACATCAAGCTACCGACTGCACTTGCATATGGAACACGGGACATGTCCTCTTCCTCTTCTTGTGTCTTGGGACACTGTTCAACAGATAACCTCACACCTACAGGAATAGGAACCTTCACGGATTTACTATCCTGCATATTAAACCTCTGCAATATTGTTCTCGACATACTTCCTCTGGTTTAACCAGAGCTTCCTCTTTGCCCGATCTCTTTTAATTTCCATGCCCAAAATTTAGTTTGCAGCACCGAGATCTTTCATGTCGAATTTGGAGGACAATTGGGTCTTCAAATCCTGGATAATTTCTTTGTCATTTCCAACCAACAACATATCATCCACATACAAGACCGATAAATAACACGGTCACCAATTAATTTAAAATACACACAATGATCTGCTTTGCTTCTAGTGAAACCAAGTCCCCGGCTAAATGTATTCAAATTTCTTGATTACCACATCCTTGGTGGACGTCTTTAACCCATTTACAAGACTTTCTTTACTTGCCTCGCAGTTCTTTTCTTACCTTCCACCGCAAGCCTTCAGGTTTGCTTCTGTAGATTTCTCTTTCCAACATCCCCTTGAGAACTGTTGTCTTCACATCCCTCCTATTCTACTTACAATCAACACCCGGTAGCAAAGATAAGTATTCTAATTGAAGTTACCTGCACAGTAGAAAAATATACCAATCATTCTCGACACCTGAGAATCCTTTGCTACCAACCGAGCTTCCTGTACTTCGTAAAACCTTCCTTCTGCATCTTGTCTTCTTCTTGAACCCCATTTGTTGCCAAGATGGGGTTTCCTTCCATCCGGCACTCCACCAGATCCCAAGCCTCATTTTTGTGCAAGATGCCATTTCATCAACCATGGCCTCTTTCCAGAGTTTTCCATCCTCTGAATCCACTGCTTCCTTCACAGTTCTGGGATCATCATCAGTAACAGACAAAGCAAAGTTTGAACAAAAAGTAGATGGACTATACCTTTCTGGCTGCCTTCTTTCTCGAGCTGATCTTCTCACAGCCAGAGTTTGTGGCTCTTCATCTTCTGATTCCTCCTCTGCTACAGAGTCTGATTCTTCCTCCTTTAGTTCAAACTCTATCTTCACAGGTTCCTTTGGTTGGAATTCATGTTTAATAACATATTTCACCTCTCTGAACACCACATCTCGATTGTACACAACCTTCCTTGTTACTGGGTTCCAAAACTTATAACCCTTTAAACCATCCTTATACCCAATAAAGATGCACTTTTCAGATTTACTATCCAACTTGGTTCGTTTCTCCTTTGGAACATGTACATATGCATCACATCCAAATACCCTCAGATGCGAAAGAGAGGGTTTCTTACCAGTCCATACTTCTTGTGGAGTCTTATCCTACAATGCTGATGAAGATGACCTGTTGACCAAGTAACATGCAGTATCCACCGCCTCTGCCCAGAATTCCTGTCCTAACCTGGCACCACTGAGCATGCTTCTTGCCCTTTCCATCAACGTCTTGTTCATTCTTTCTGCGACTCCATTTTGCTGAGGTGTATATGGAGTAGTCTTCTGTCGTGCTATACCACACTTCTTACAGAATTCTTCAAATTCCTTGCTGCAGAATTCTCCACCATTATCTGTCCTCAGCACCTTTATCTTCTCCTCTGTCTGATTTTCCACCAGAGCCTTAAATTCTTTAAACCTGTCAAAGACTTCAGATTTCTTCTTAAGGAAATATATCCATGTATTCCTTGAGAAGTCATCTATAAATGATACATAGTACATAGACTTACCCAGTGATGGAACTTTCATTGGTCCAAACACATCACTGGTGCACAAGCTCTAATATTTGTTTCATCCTCTTACCACCAGAGGGGAAACTCACCCGATTCTGCTTCCCATATACACAATTTTCACAGAAATCAAAATCCAGAGAGCTATTACTCATACCTTCCACCATACCTTACCATGAAGTATTCGAAGGCCCTTCTCTCCAATATGTCCAAGCCTTTGATGCCACAGCATGGTCTTCTCTCCAGAGACCACTAGATTTTCTGCTCCATTTTCAGGAACCATAGAACTATTGCACTCATCAACAACAATGCTACCTTGCAGCTTGTAAAGAGTTCCAATCCGAACTCCCCGCATCAATACCAGTGCTCCTTGAACCATCTTGCAGGTATCCTTCTCGAACATTGTCTTTACACCTGCATCATCCAACTTGCTTACAGAAATCAGATTTCTGGCCAATGCAGGAATATGCAGGACACCCGGAAGGGTTCTAACCCTTCCACCTTGCAACTTCAACTTTACTTTTCCGTGAACAATGATTCTAGCCTTCCTATCATCTCCTAAGAAGACATCACCACCATCGTATTTCTCATACTCGCAGAACCACTCTCTATGGGGAGTGAAGTGAAAGGATGCACCTGAGTCAATTAACCATGCCTCATGATCTACATGTGTACTTGAAGAAGCCAAGTACACATCCCCACCTTCATCTGAGGTGGTTTTCGCCTCTGCAGAAGGAGCATCATCAGATCCCTTTCCTTTATCAGGAGCTTTAGATTTACACTCCCTTCTGAAGTGCCTTTCCTTTCGGCATTTCCAGCACACCACCTTTGTAGGTTTTCCTGGAGATTTAGATCTCCCTCTAGATTTAGATCTCCCACTCGATGACTTATTTTTGTTTCTGTTCTGGGACCGTCCTCGTACAGACAAGGCATCACCATTCTGGTTGTCCATATTTTTCCGTCTCATCTCTTCCGTCAGCAAGGCTGAGACTATTTCATCAAACTGCAAAGCAGTTGCATTGCTACCTATTGCAATAACCAGACTATCCCACGAATCTGGTAGAGAACACAACAAACTGATGCACTTATCTACATCTAAAATTTTAATATCAACAGATGATAAGTGACTTACCATAGTATTAAACGCATTCAGATGCTCTGTACCGAGTCTCCATCTTTCATCCTCAGGTTATACAGCTTTTTCCGCAAGAAAAGTTTATTCACCAGAGACTTAGATTGGTACAAAGTCCCTAACTTGTCCCACAGAGCCTTCGTCGTAGCTTCCCCTGATACATTCAGCAATATTGAATCTGAGACACACAATCGTATTGTGCTCTTTGCCTTCTGATCCAACTTCTTCCATTCTTCATCAGTGACTCTCGTTGGTTTAGTACCCGGATCTACCATGATCCACTGATCTTTATCCACCAACAGATCCTCCATCTTTAGTTTCCACAACTCAAAACTCTGACCATTGAACTTCTCAATCTCTATCTTTTCGTTGCTCGCCATCTTCTTTCACCACCAGAATCGATCTCGCAGATCTCCCACTGAACAGGGTCTACCACAGGCCCGAGCGAAACCCCTCAGCAACAAAGGCGTCCCCTTGAAGCCAAAACAGCTCTGATACCAAATGTAGGTTTTAACCCCGTACAGAAATTACCTGCATACGAATTCTAAATCACAGGAAAAATAAAAATGCGAGAGCATAACACATAAAACACATATACACAGAGATTTCCCACTGGATCCCAAATCCGGGACTACCAGCTTGATTTTTCATTATGTTCCTTTCAATGTTACAATACATATTTATACATGCCGAAGCATCCAATACCATGGACCGAAAACCATCGCGTCCAAAACCATGGACCGAAAACCATAGGTAGGGTTAGTCGTGGAAAGAATAGAACACAACCCAATAGGCCTTTCCCTCATCATCCTAAGGTTTAGTAATCTTACCTTCTACATATTCCATGACCTCATTCTCTTCAACAATGACATCCATTCTGGTCCCCAACCCCTAAAGTTTGTTGCACCTCCCAATCTATCTTCAGGCTTGATAGAGGGAGCCATCTGATCAAGGATTTGATCACTTATCAGATTGCAGAATAAGTGTCTTCAAGGGGTGATCTCAATGGCCTTTCTTCACCAAAACTCTGATACCATTTTTTATTTTCTAGTGCTAATTAGACAAACACATTTTTTGCGACTACTAATTACTTCTAATGATATATGATATTACTTGAAAACACTCCAGAACATCATTAAATAATTACACTTAGAAAATTCAATTGGACAAACATTGACTATCTCATAAATTCAACTCCTTAGAAACTTCAGCCTCTTCCTCAGATTACTTCCCACGTGAGAGAGAGAGAGAGAGAGAGAGAGAGAGAGAGAGAGAGAGAGAGAGAGAGAGAGAGAGAAATGTGAGTGATGAGTGAGTGAGTAAATGAGGAGCTTAAGTATCTTTTTATAGTGATATCAGGGTGCCCAAAGAGGCATGTCTCTTTGCAAATTAAATTAATTTGTTTTTCTTTTAATTTTCTTTCTTCTAAATAGATAGGCAGCTACCCAAAGATCAACATGAATTACATTATAATCCACCCACATAGTGTTTGAATTTGTTAAATTGTTCCTCCATAATTTATGGGATTCTTTACATAAAATTAAGTAGAATTAAAAAGTAAAATTGCAATACATTATTTATATTTTGGTAATTAAACATATTTACCATGAATTATTTGCCACCCTAATTTATGCAATTATTTGCACAAATTTAGGTAGGAGTAAAGGTAAATATGTTAAACATAAATATTGTAACAACCTCAAAAATTTAATATATTGGAAAGTATTCCTACCTCAGGGTTTAGGCTTTCACCTTCAAATTCACAACTTTGAAGATAATAGATTTTCTTAATAGAGATTGACATAACTATTGCATCACTGAATATTTAATTTTAAACTTTTGAAGAGTTACTCTATTATTAGCTTTACAATCAACCAATGAAGTAAGATGCCCAATATAAAAAAATCTTGATCACATTATAAAATCTTTTGAAACAAATTCCTTATAGAATCTTTTTATATAGACTTGTATGCGCTCCATTTTTTAGGGGCATGGGGTTAGGCATTTTCTTATTAATTTTCATTAATTCACCATGATCTGGTGATTACTTAGAATAGGTCTCATGATTACCTAACTATTTGCAAAGTTTCAACAGTCTTCCTGACCTTTTTTTGAAGTCTGGTAGCAAATTCGTTATTGGAATTCCTTTAGCAACATGTTTTCAAGGACAATCTTTGCATGGCATTTTCAGATCTAAGTATGGAAATTTCAAGACATGGGTTTTGTGTAAAATATGATAATTTAAGCATCAAGAGGGTAGATTTAAAAAATAAAAAAAAAATGTATGGATGGATACAATTTTCAAGGGGGGTTTTTATGATAATTTTTAGAAAATTCTTGTAGCAACCCTTTTTGAATTACTCATTGATTCGTTTAGTTGCGCCTGATAACAAAAAAATGGGCATATGGATTTGTTAATATGTTCATCAATACGGTTTCTTTGCTATTAATTCATCCCCAACCTCATCAAATGATTTGTGACTCTTTGGTCAAACTTTTAGACAACATTTGCACACAAATATGTTTGAGCATAGTATTTGGATTAGATGCCCTAGATCTCTCCATGATAGTCACCAACAATAGACAACTAAATTGATTCTTTCAAACAATGCACAAACCATCTTTGTCTTAATAAAGACAAGTCATATATTTGTTGGTTGTGAGATCCACATATTGATGGATTGATTTCATCTTGTTGTGACTTTTTTCCTATTCGAAATGTAAACTATATGTATAAATATAAGGGGAAATACTAGATCAAGAATTAAAAAAAATGGGGGAAATCTTCCATATTAAGAAAGCAATGTAGTGAGGAGGCTAGTTACACATAGAAAAATATATGTAGAGTGTTGGTGTGATTTATCCAAGACATAAAGTTTATGCTTTGTAATTTTTAAATGATGAAATAAAAGTTATTTGCAGCATATTGTGAATAGAGTTTTATATCCTTCCTTGAGGGTGCATGGAAAGGGAGGAAAGATCCCTTCTCTCTAGTATACATAGCCCTAATATTTATTTTCATATAGGTAGATGTATCATTTCATTTCCTAGATTAATTGTGTGTTGTTATTCTTCTTTATGCCATTCATTATTGCCCTAAAGTTATCATTTAATTATGCCTTTACCTTTATATATGTTGACAAGTGTAGCAAGAAAGGATCAATTTGACTTTGCCTTGGTCAAATTGAGTAAATTCGAATTTTCCACATCAGCGGACAACTTGGAGGTATTTAACTAAAGTGACATGGCTCTTGTCACTCAGTTAGCTTAGTAAATTTGAGTTAGAGGGATTGGAGTTCATTTATGCATGTGTGATCACTAATTTGTTGCAATCCATATTAGTTATTTAGATTCAGTTAAACTGGTTATAGTTGTTGATAGAACTACTTGGAGATCAGTTGTGCAGTGGAATAATAGTCTAACTCGGTGATCATCTAGTTAACTAATCAACCAACCAAAAATAGCTAATGCATGCAGATAATTCGAGTTCCCTAGCTATGGTGTAGATTCCAAGGCATTGTAACATTAGTTGTAGACTAGTCATGAGTGTACAAGTGGTATGCAACCAGCTCACAAAATAGAAGAAAGAGATAGATCAATGACTTCAAAAGTAGCCTCTTCAAGAGGGAAACCTCCTTTACATTACACAAATGAACAATTCTTGGAAGATATAAATGACAATACCACCTTTCTATATATAGGAGTCAAAGGGATCATAATATAATTAGAGTTGACATAACAATAATAATGTAAGGGCACAACAATAGCGATAGTGGGCTTCTCTGGGGAACAATAATAACAATATGGGGACAACATGGGCACAACAATAACAATAAGGAGCTATAATGACAATAATAATAAGGGAATACACTAGTATGATACGGACCTAACATGCCCCTCTCCTTCAAAAAAGTGTTGTCTTCAATGCTTTAATAGTTCTATATGCTTCTGTAAAACATTTTCGTCCTCCCATGTGGAATATTCACCGGGTAAGTTCTTCCACTTGATGAGATACTCTGAAATTGATAGATTTCCTAGCTGTCGAGTTCTTGTTTCTATGACTGCTTCAGTTTCCAATATGATTTTTCCTTCCTCATCAAGTTTTGGCAATATTGTTTGAATTGGGAGCTTGTCAACTATAACCTTCTTTAAGCATGAAACATGGAAAACTGGGTGCACTCGGGAAGATGCAAGAAGTTCCAATTTGTATGTCATATTACCAATCTTTTGCAACACCTTGTACAGACCATAATACTTTGGTGATAATTTATTATGCTTCTTAACTTGCTTTAGGGACATTTTTTTGTATGGTTTTATTCGTAGAAATACCTAGTCACCTACATTAAAACTTCTTTCCTTGCAATGTTGATCTACCTGTTGTTTCATTCTATTCTGTGCCAAAGTGAGGTTATCCTTTAAGAGTTGGAGAACTTTTTGTTGATGCTCGATGTGATCCTATACTACTTGAACCTTAGAATTTTCTCTTGAATATGATGTGATGGATGGTGGATGATATCCATAAAGTTCCATAAATGGGGTCATTTTTGTTGCAGTATGGAAGGAAGTGTTATACCACCATTGAGCTAGAGGCGGCCATTTGACCCATTCTGCCTGTTTATCAGATACAAAGAAACAAAGATATCCTTCCAAATATTTGTTCACTATCTCAATTTGCCCATCAGATTGAGGGTAATAAGATGAGATATGAGCTAACTAGGTACCCAAACAAGAAAATGATTTTGTCCAAAAATTCCTAGTGAAAATGGGATCTCTTTCGCTTACAATAATTTTTGGGTTTCCATGTAGCTTTTGAATTGTTTCCATAAATGCAGTAGCAATTGTATTGGCTTTAAATGGATGAGATAATGCACAAAAGTGTGCATGCCTGGTAAGTTTATCAACTACCACCATGATGGCACTCTTTCCTTCGGACTTGGGTAAACTTGTGATAAAATCCATTGAAACCTCCTCCCAACGTTGACTTGGAATGGATAAAGGTTGTAATAGACCTAGGGTCTTAATTGTCTCAACTTTATTTTGTTGGCAAACCAAACATTCCGCCATGAACTTTTGAATATCATATTTAAGGCCATCCCAAAAAAAAAAATCCTCCTTAACCCTGTGGTAAGTTTTTAAAAATCCTAAGTGCCCTCCTAAGGAGAGGTGTGCAATTCCAAAAGAATCTTTTGTTTGAGTTGGGAATTGTTAAAGAGGTATAAGTGATCTTTGTACCATAATGAATAATTTTTCCAGCTAAATGTATTAGATGTATTGGGATCATGTTGTAACTTTTGAATGAGTGCCCACACTTATTTTTCAATCTTCCATTCATCCCTTGCTTCGTTTACCCAATCTAGTTGGATAATAGAAATGGAACAAAGCAATGCTTCCACATCCTCATCCTTTCTTGATAGTGCATCTGCAACAAAAAATTTCTTCCCTTTTTTGTAGATGATTTCAAAGTCATAACCCAACATTTTGTGACCCATTTTTTCTACCCTTTTGAAGATAATCTTTGTTCTAAAAAGTATTTAAGACCATCATGGTCCATTTTTACCTTGAAGTGTCTTCCCATTAGTTAAGGTCACCATTTCTTAAGTACATGTAGTATTGCCAACATTTCCTTCTCATAAATAGCTTTTTGTAGATACTTTCCTTTGATTGGACAAATTTTGAAAGAAATGGGTCTTGCTTCTTGCATTAAAACAACACCAATTCCATTTCCTGAGGCATCACATTCCACAATAAAGGTTTTTGTGAAGTTTGGCATAGTTAAGACCGATGCTTGGCACATTTCCTCTTTGAGATGTTCAAAGGCCTTCGTTGCTTCTAGAGTCGAAGAAAATGCATCTTTCTTTAGTAGTGTTGTTAGAGGTGCTGCTATTCTCCCATGATTCTTAACAAATTTGCAATAATACCTTGTCAACCCGAGACATCCTCGTAGATGCTTTATGGATATAGGGATTTTCCATTCCTTAATGCTTTAATTTTTCTAGGGTCTACCTTAACACGTTCATGAGATACAATATGACCCAAATATTCCACCTCCTATACTCCAAAGGAACATTTGGAGGTTTTTGCATATAATTTTTTCTCCTCCAATAGTTTGAGCACGTTGTCAACATGTTGAACATGATCCTTCTCGGACTTTTTGTGGATTAGTATATCATCAAAAAATACTAACTCAGATTTTCTAAGGAAGGGTTTGAAAATGGAATTCATCAAACCTTGAAATGTAGAAGGTGCATTGGTAAGCCCAAAAGGCATGACCAAAATTCATAATGACCCTCACGATTTCTAAATGTTGTTTTCAGAATGTCTTCAATCTTCATTCCGATTTGATGATATCTTGAACGAAGGTCCAACTGAAGTAAATTTCTCCATGCAATTCATCCAATAATTCATCAATGATAGGAATGGTAAATTTATCTTTAATAGTGAGCTTGTTCAGATCCCTATAATCCTGACACATGCGTCATGATCCATCCTTCTTGTGCACCAATACTACTGGAGTAGAGAAATAACTTTGACTAGGTTGAATTATACCAGCCTCCAGAATTTCTGCAACCATACATTCAATCTCACTATCTGATGTTTGGTGGAACACTTCCTGGAATCAAATTAATAGCATGATCATGATCACGAATAGGTGGGAGGCCTTTGGGAGTCTCAAATACCTTGGAATGATTGTCCAAGACTTTTGAAGATATGGAGAAATAGATGATTTCGATGTGGGAAACTCTAGTGAACATAATTGTGCAATTACACCCCGTTGTTCTTTCTTTAGAAGCTTTTTCATGCCGTCAGAGTTGATTATCTTTCCCGGTTTCCTTGAGATACCCCTTAATTCAACTTCCTTTCCTTCCAAAAAAAATTCAAGAAAATTTCTTGAAAATTAAAAGTTATCGTACCTAAAGATTGTAGTCATTGGACTCCTAGTACAACATTAGCACCACCCATTGGAATGGAAAGCATAAGATTATTCAACACATATTCTCCCAAGGATAGCTTGATATTATGACACTTTCCAGAGCAATTTATGGTTCCTCCATTTGCAACCATCACTTGACACTCTGGTGTTGGATATAGGAAGCAATTCAATTCCTTGGCTATTTTACAATGAATAAAATTATGGGTACTGCCTGAATCAATCAACATTATTACCTTTTTGTTCTTGATATGTCATTCTATCTTAAGATTTTGATGAGTGGTAATTCCAGCAAATGCATTACAAGATATTGTCAGATTCATTTCTTCTTTCTCTACGATTTGTTCCTGGTGTATATCCTCTTCTTTTGACATTTCTTGTTCCTTTTCTTCCTCCCCTTCACAATCAATGTAAAATAATTTCTTCTCAACACACTTATGACCTTTAGTGTATTTTCTCTCACAACTACAATAAAGACCTTTTGTTCTTTTTTCCTCCAATTGTTGTGGTGTCAACACTGTAGGTTGTGGAAGGCGGGGGGCAACAACACTTCCATCTTTATAGTTGTGAGTGGTAGGCTTCCTTGTTGCCATAATTTTGCTTTCATTTTTTCTTGCCAACCTGAATGCCTTCTCTAATGAATTAGGTTCCCAAAGGCAAACCTCATTGTTTGATGTTATCCTTTAAAGTCCCCTATGAACACATCAATTCCTATGATCCTCTAGAATATCTTTTACCCTTATATTCAATTTTTGGAAGTCCTCAATGTGCTCCACCATTGAACCCTTTTTGTTTGAGATTTATCAATTGGCTAAAAAAGGTGTTGCTTTTTGTATCCTCATAATGTGTTATCATTTATTTCGTAAAAATTGCCAAAGTGACAATTTTTTTACGAGAGAAAGGCCATCGCTACCATACAAATTGATTTGGTTCCAAATATAAAGTTGCAATGTGTACCTTTTGTGTGTTTTGCACATTATGGAGATCAAAATATTGCTACATCTGTAGTATCCATGTTACGAGATCCTTGCCATCAAACTTCCTCATATCGATCTTTGGAAACTGGTGGGTCTTCAATCCCACGCTAGTGTCTATGAAATCATGACTAACATTTCTTTTGTTCTCATCATGTGTTTCCTTTACTACCCTTTCGCCATTAGTAAGCATTTCTTGTAGCAACTTCGTCAAATCTATCTTCAAATATTCCATGTTGCCTTTAAGTTTTGCTTATATACTATCCATATTATATTCCATGCCATCCATCTTAGCTTCCATTCCATTCTTTAAGCCATCCATCTTAGCTTCAGTTACTTTTTGTGAGAGCGAAATTTGTTGTACTTGGTCTCGTAATTTTGATATTTCATGTTGCATTTCTTCCACTTCTTCATGTGTCATAGTAGAGATTTCGGGTTGCTTACTAGGTGTTTCCATTTTCTTTCTTTAGGTCATCAATGAATGATAATTATGCTTAAAAATTCCCTTTGGATCACTTCAAACTACTTTGTCAAATAAAACATATGCAAATTTAAAAAAAAAAAAAAACTACACCCTTTTTTTTTCTGTTTTGTATGAGCTCGATCTTGAAACAATTATAATTCTGTAATTTTGGATCTCCAAGTTATGAAATTTCGGCTTGTGAAATCCCTTTGAGTCCTATTTCTAACCCCAAAATTATGATTGTGATTGGATTCCCCAAGAAAGAGTTATGCCCAATCTCTCGTGATGACCTAATTATAGACTAGTTCAGTAGAGAAAACGTGTATGACGTGCCACGTGCCACTGTTTCGACCTTCAGCTCTAAACATGATACCCAACAAACCAAAGTCTGTCCTCTTTCTGTCATTTTTTATGAAATTTCAATCCGATATTCAGAGGGAAAGTTATGACGCTTTTCCAAATCTGACTTGTTTGAGATCGAATTCGAGAGCCTACAAAAACCCTAACTTCCTCAGTTCATATCTCCAAAAATATAGTGAGAAAAGATTTGAAATTTGGTCACGAGGTTCATCACAATCTCAAATGGGTTTTAATTTAAGCTTCTAAAGCTTCGTAGAAAAAGTGTTATAGCGAAAATTCCACGATAACATGTTTGAAGCAGTGAAACCTTAGAATCCAAAGCTCTGATACCAATTGTTATGAAACCAACTCACAAAATAGAAGAAAGAGATAGTTCAATGACTTAAAAAGTAGCCTCTTCAAGGGGGAAACCTCCTTTACATTACACAAATGAACAATTCTTGGATGATACAAATAACAAGGCCTCCTTTCTATTTATAGGAGTCTAAGGGGTCACAATATAAACAGAGCCAACATAATGATAATTAATGTAAGGGCACGAAAATAACAATAGTGGGCTTCTATGGGGCACCATAATAAAAAATATGGGGAAACATGGGCACAAAAATAATAATAAGGGGCTACAATGACAATAATAATAAGGGAATACTCTAGTATTATAAGGACCTAACAACAAGTGTTGCATTCAATCAGTGATCAATCCTTGGGAATTGTGAAATCAATTTGGAGGAAATTCCTAAAGAATAGGGGCCAATTTCCTCAAGATTTGCACAAGGAAATAGGGGCTCAAGTAGAGGCAAAAATTGACTAAGTCTGGGTCAGAGCTTCTCATTGAGCAAAAGAAAGGTTATTCACTTACAGGTTGAGCTCAAAGAGAGCTATCAATTGTAATACATTTTATATTCATTTGATTAATGCAAGAGGGCTTAAGGGGTTTTTACCAGTTGGTTTCCCCTAGATAAATCTTTGTACTTGTGTATGTGATTGATGCATGTTTGTGAATATCATTCTAAATTGTGAATTAATTTATGCATATCAATAAAGTAGAATTATGTCTCTTCATTTAGATTAAATTTCTTTAGTAGTTACAATTATATCACCATATTTCTACATGGTATCAAAGCAGGATTCGCATTAGAACAAGAATTTTGAAGTTGTTCCTCAGGAAGTTCGAATTTGTAGCTTCAGTGTAGCGGGATTTCTTCAGAGTTGGGAGAATGGCCTTCAACGGAATAAGTTTAGAGTATGCCTTAGAAAGCAGCCCGAATTTCATTGCCTGGAAGGATCACATGGAGGCAGTTCTTGATGACAATGGATTGTTGGATTATGTCAAGACAAACATTCCAAAACTAGGATCATTTTATGCCTAGAACATAGGCCAATGGAAGAAATGTGTAGCCAGGGCAAGGAGAATAATCCTGGAGGGAGTGAGAGACCACATTGTCTCAAATCTCCATGGAAAAGGAACTCCTTTTGTAATGTGGAAGGCACTGACTGAGATATTCGAGAATAGTAGTGACCATAGAAAACTGGCCCTCAAAGACAAACTTTGAAACATTAAGATGCAGAAGAATGATATTATTTCGCAACATCTCACCAAATTTACACAAGTTCGGGATGAGCTTGGAGGGGTTGGTGTGAATGTTGCAAAAGATGACCTAGTGAGCCTAGCTCTTCTAGACCTTCCCAAAAGCTTGCATAGATATTAGGACTCAGTGAATGAGATGGAGAAATTACCAAATTGGGAATTCTTATGGTCTGATTTGGTATAAGAAGAGATCAAGCGAAATACTAGAGATGGAAGTTCATCCAAGGCAGAGGATGAAGAAAATTTTGCATTAGTTGGAAAGGGCAAGAAGGACAAAGGAAAGAAATCTCAAACCAAACTAAAATCCAGCCAAGGGGGAAAGAAGAAAGACTTTTCCAAAATAAAATGCGTCAATTATCATGAATTCAGACACTATGCTACAAAGTGTCCACACAAAATGTCTAACAAGAAGAACTCACGATGAGCAGCAGGTGAAGCATTGGCTTCAGAATTCAAGCTAAACTTCACCCTAAATACATGCCTAACCAACATTGTGATGGGGAGTGTGTGGTACTTGGACTCAGGTGCCTCATTCCACATGACATGGTGTACATAGTTTTTCAGTGACCTAGAGGACAAATACATCTAGATGCATATTGAGTTTAGGGATGACGGAAGGTACATTAACCTTTAAGAGGGATTTGGGATTCCCTCTTCACCTCAAAGATGTCATGATTGTACCAGGCATGAAAAATAACCTCATCTCTGTAACAATTTTGGAAGACTGTGACTATCATGTGATCTTCAGCAAAGGGAAACCCTTTCTGAGACACATAGCTACTGGGTGAGTGAAGCAAATTAATGTTCATGTGAATATTAGATAAGCAACATAGTGATGAGTACTCCCCTCACATAGTAGACACATTGAGAAGTTTGAAGGCAGAGATAAGAATTTGCAGAGAAGAGAATGACAAGATCATTCAATCATAAGAGAGAGTTGCTAGGGCACAGGAGAAACAAGCAGAGGTTAATGCATTCATCCTTCAGAGATTGTTAGACTTGCAGAGACATTTCCAAACACATATCAATTATGGATAGGAGGACAGGACTAATGGGGCATATGATAGCAGGTCTCGTGATGGTCATGGGTTAGATAGAGATGACACGATCAGATATGGAAGATTCTTGGATACACTTCATAGGAGAGGTAGTTGACATGGGCTTTACTCTAGTTCTGGTTTAAACAGACATTGTGGTCATCATCACTATCATCCCTACATGACGAGTGATAAAGGATATTTTCTGGATGAGTTCAAGAAATCCAAGCCACCTACATTTAATGGAGATTTGAAGAAGCAAGAATATGTAGAGGAATGGTTGCTTGGGATGAAAAAATTCTTTGAGTTGCATGATTACATAGAGAACATGAAGGCTAGGATAGTTATTTTTAGCCTTAAATGGAAAGTAGACATCTGGTGGTAATATGTGGTGTGTCAGAGACATCAGGGTAAAGGAGTTAAGTTGGTGTGATTTCAAAAGGATTTTCTGAAAGAAGTACTTGTTAGAGAGGTACTATGACAATAAAGTTAAGGAGTTCTATTAGCTGAATATGGGATCGATGACAGATTAGGAGTACATGACTAAGTTCCTAGAATTGTTGAGGTATGTATCATATCTTATGGATGAGAAAGCCAAAGTTCATAGATTTGTCAGTGGATTACCATTAGCAGTTAAGGATCTGATTGAGTATGATGAGCCTCGATCGTTGAAAGAAGTCATTGGGAAATTGAAGCACTATTATGAACAATCGAAGCGTAAGACAAAGTCTCAACAAGGTTGGAAGGGGAACAACAAGACTAAAGGTAAATGGCCCTAAAGTGAACAAGACCTCAGGATGTAGATGAGAAAGAGAATTTTGTTCCTTACAAGAAGTTTAATGCAATTGAGAAGGGACATGGGTCAAATCTCGGAGAGTGGAAGAATACATGCAATGGTAGGAGATAGTTACAGTGTTGGATATGTGGCACGGAGCATCTTAAGAAGGATTTCCCGTTGTATCAGGGTGGTAGGCCTCAGATCTATGGTGCACAGGAGGTGCAAATAGTTGGGAATGTTGGGCAGATCATTCCTCGGGTCTATGCAACATTAGATAACAAGTAGGCGGATCACCAAGCATCTATTATCGAGATGGAAAATAAGATTTGTGATCAAGTTCTTTCTATTTTGATTGATCCTAGATCTAATTATAATTATGTTAACCCTGACATGGTGGATAAATGTTGTTTGAGAAAAGAATTGCATGTAGAGTCTTTGTTGGTGCAGTTGGATATAGGTACTAGGAAGAGAGTTCATCATTGTGTAACAGCTTGTGCATTTGAGTTGAATGGTATGTCTACATCAGCACATCTAAATGTACTTCCATTGGGATCGTACAATATGCTTTGGGTATGGATTGGTTTATCGTCACAGGACTACGGCGGATTGTTATGAAAAGGCTATTGAGTGCTTGGATGACAATGGAGAATAGAGAATCTTACAGGGTAAGAAGAAGGCAACATCAGTTGGAATGGTTACAACTATGCAGGAAAAGTGCAGCTATAAGAAAGGGTGTGTATTATTTGTAGTACATATTTCCAATGATAAAGGTAAGGATGTTGAGGATGTGGAAGTCCTCAAGAAGTAGTTGGTCTTGCAATAGTTTTAGGATATGTTTCCAACAGAGATTTCAGAGTTTCTGCCTCACAGGGAAGTGGAATTTTCTATTGAGTTGGTACTAGGGGCAACACTAGCATCAAAGGCACCGTGTAGGATGAGCACACCAAAGTTAGTGGAATTGAACTTGTAGTTGAAGGAAATACTTTACGAGGGATACATGTTATAGACATATTTGGGCACTGCAACCCCAATCATATATGTCCATAAACTAAGGGCTTCTGAGTCCCTAAAAGTGTTGTTTCATACCCTAAAGGAATAAGGTTAGATGATTACATCATCTCCCAGAAGTTCTCCATAGAAAACTGCTCAAAACTGGTCAAAACTGGACCATACAGACTGCTCAGTGTAGAGGGTGTGATGCATCTCACCTGCCACATGCAAAAAGTGTGATGCATATTGAAAAGCCCTTATGTAGGGTGTGATGGGCGAGAGTAGACAAATGGCAGAGATAGTTTGCAAGGTGGATGATCATGGAATCTTCCAAAAACTTCTCCTGTGACACTTGCCTCTCTAAATTCGCC
>APFE031353660.1:25106-43549 GCA_000404065.3 Pinus taeda
TCCTTCATCACTAGGGATCCCTGTCATGAAACTACTGCAGGAAATTCAAGCTGAGCCTAATGACATGCAGAGGAGAGTGAACCAAATTATATGTCTACAGCAAACCAGGGACCAAGTTTACAACAGAGTTCAAATCCTACAAGAGAAGCTCAAGAAAGCTTTTGACAGGAGAACCAAAGCTGAGGATTTTAACATGGGTGACAAAGTTCTCAAGTGGGATTCAAGGAGAGAAAACAAAGGAAAGCATGGAAAGTTTGATTCCCTTTGGAGAGGGCCATTTGTCATTCAAGCAGTACAAGGAAATAACACCTACTTTCTCAAGAATCTTGATGAAACTAATTTGGATGAAGGTCCTGTCAATGGCAGGATGCTCAAACACTATTTTGAATACCTTCCATAACTCCAGCAGGGCTGCCCTTGAACATAATTTACTGTATATAGTGTTTCTCTAAGTAGGTGAACGAATTGATTTCAAGAAATCTTGCAGAGGCGGGAGAAGACTGTACCCCAGCAAGTTTATGAATATGACAGTCTGCAATTTTGAGGTTTCAAGGATGAAAAATTCCAGATGCAATGAAAAGAGCAAAGGACCAAGGCAGGCTGATCTGTTGTTCTTGGTCTTTCAAAGAGAAAAACCATCCCCATGTGGAGCCACTGTTGGATACCTATACCAATAGGTTTCATATTTCATGATGGGCTAATTTAAGTGCCAAATATGCTCTACTTTTTTGTTCCAAAGATCCCATATTTCCAAAGAAGGAAAGAGATGTACATACCTTCATGTCTATTAAAATCTTGATGGATGGTCCAACAGCCTAAGCTGGATCATGCCATGTTTCAATTTTTGTTATAGAATAGAGGAAGAAATCTGTCTAAACTGTATAATCTTGGCAGATCAGTAGTTACGCAGAGGAAATAAGGTTCCCAACTGCTTAATCTGGGATCTTGGAAGAAATAAGGCTAGTACTAGATAGGATATCAAAGGAAAAAGCCAATGAAAAAGAAAAGGCACATAAAGGGTCTACAAGTCTAAATGCACCCTCCAAGAAGAAACAAAAAATGCTAGGCTAGTAGGGGGTAGGTAGATGGGGTTGCAGAAATAGAGGGCCAGCTCCAATTGGCCTAGTAAGTACAAATAGCCTATGTCACTCAGGTTGTGGGCATCAAAGAAAAAGAATGGAGGACAAGCACTGGAGGCATGACTAACTCCCCCAGTTTTCCCCCTGAAGTCATTTCTTACTAACATCCCCAGGGGCTTTGAAAACTGCTCAGGTCTTCAGTTCCACTCCTTTAGAATACAACCACTTGGTCCAAGCCATGGAGTCCAAGCAGGAAAAGAAGCCACATTTATTGTGTAAAAACATCCTTTTGGCATCATTCTCATCTATCCTCAAATACCCTGAGTCAAGTTCCATTTGACTTAGTTGCACCCCTTCACTCACTTCACAAACCATATTAATCACTAACCTGTGTTACAGCTCCCTAATTTCCCCCTTTCCCCAGTGCTGCAGATATATCCCTTCCTTGGGAAATCTTAACCCCTCAAGGGTTAGCATTAGCCCTAAGCCCCCTGAAAAAATATGGGTTCAAGAAAACTTTGGTTAAAAGGGCAAAAATCACCTTCCCCACCCTTAATAACCCTTTTCCCCTTCTCCGCCCTAAGACCCTTTGTTATAAAGTTGAAAAAAACCAAATTTTAATTAAATTGCGCGGGAAAATAAACCCACAAAACCCGAAAAACCTATGGTTATAACCCCCCCGCGTCCTTTTATTAAAAAATTATTAAATCAAATGGGCGGGTCCCCTACTGCATAAAGGCACCGGCATGTCCCGATCACCGCCAGCCGTCAGATCTCCCGCCCCGCCATCCAACGGTGGGCGGTCGATCCGCCCACAAAGGTGCCCGACCTTTTGCGTCCGGGGGATGGGCGGTATTGCCGCCGTACCCCCGCCACGCGTCAGGCGCGGGAGGTGTTCGCTGCCCCCCCCCCTGAACCGCTTACCGCCCAAGGGCCTGCCGGGGAAACCACTTACCGCCCTGCCCCTCACGCTGACGTCACGCCTCCGCCAGCGTGACGTCACCCCGCTTTTGCCGCTGCCGTGCATCCACGTCACCCTTTCCCCGTGCATTGCCTTGACCACCCCGCCACCGTGGCCATGCCACCTGGGCACCCACGTCATCTGCCACATCACCTCCTCCGTACTTGGGCCCATGATGAAGTCAGCATGACGTTATCACAAAAAGGCGCCAATTCACCCGAAATGCATAAAAAGGTGTAAAAAACCGTTGTTTTTATCATTTTCTGCCGAACAACCCGGAGCTCAGCTGAAGGCGAAATTCGATTTCCAACGGTCAAAAAGCAAAAGTAATCCGCTAGAATTGTTGTTGCCCCCATTGTCGACTCAACCGCGTGCAATCCAACCACTTCGACCGCTCCAACTGCCCGTACGCCACTAAAACAGGTATTTTTCCGCAGGCACCCTCTTGCCCTCTGATTATCCATGCAAATCCTGTTTCCTACTCAAAAATAACTTTAATTCAAAAGCGCACATTGTTGAAATTCACCTTTGGAGCTACCAGTGAAACCTCTGCAACCCCTACACAGAAGAATTTCCAGGGAAACCCGCGACCAACTGTAAATCCTGCCTAGTTTTTCACAAAAGAGCAGCTACAAGGCCTAGCCACAAGCCAGAAGCACTACATTGGCATTTTCCCTTGCCTCTGATAAACAATTTCTCTGCAATTGACCAGCTATCCAACTACAAAACACTCTTCTTTATCAAAAGAGAGTGCCCCACAGATTAATTAAGCCTGTGACAGCCCTTAAACTTCCAAAACTGCTCACTACAAACAGAGAACAGTAGACCCCTCCACACCAAGCTTGAACCATAGTAAAAACTACCAGCAAAGACCAAGACAATGGTAGCTTCAGTTGCTCTGGATGTTCTACCCATAAACCCACCCAACAGAGAGCTAGAAGCTATACCTTTGGTGGATGATGATGCTCTCATCACAGATTTTGTGGCACAGAGAAACCATTTGCAGACATATTGTCAATTGAGGAACAGTCACTTAGACAGCAGTGACCTGTATGGGGTCTGGCAGTCTAATCTGCCCACTTACTTTCTGCCTTCTATCAATACCTTCCCAGAAATCATCCATCTGTGTGCAGAGAACTATGACCAGAAGCTCAGGGCTGTGAAGTCTCCATCTAGGAGCATCCTCTTCTATATAACTCCAGACTCCATCAACTAGATGCTCAACTACAAATAGACCCAGTTGCTGTACCCTTTCTCCATGGACTATTTGCTGGATGTGGGCTCCAGACTTTCTGATTCAGACATTGATGCCATAGCCAGGAAATTCATGAAGGCAGACTGCCAGCCCTCTGGGCCACCCCCTTTCTCATATGAAGATTTCAATGAAGTAGGCAAGCTGTTGATAGACATGTTGACCTCTGTGCTGGGGTTCACCACAAACGAACATGTTGATATAACTGTGCTGGTCATGCTATCTACATATAGCCTTATGAAGCCCCCTGCTACCAAATACAACTATGCCAAGTACATTGCCATCAAAATACATGATCAGTTGACAAGGCTGGACAGGGAGGCAATATTCAAATATTCCTCATACATTTACCACTTATTCTTGTACTATCAGACAGATAGCTTCCAATACTCAATCAAGAAGCTAGAATCACAAGGGGAAAGAAGGTCTGTGATCTTCTGGTCTTCAGTCTTCCACCAAGTCCAGGATTCCCCCTACTCATACTGTGAATTCATTGATCAATTTGTATATCCAGTCATCTGCCTACTAAAGAGGACTCCTCCTGCCAGACTATCCAAGGATATGTAGAAGATTTTGAAGCTATCCAGAAGCTACAAAATTGGTGATTGGTACTTGTACCAAAACCACTCTGTCATCAGAATTTATGGCTGTGAGCTCTGTCCATACAGGCTCCCAAAGTATGTCCCTATGAGGTTATTTTCTCTGGAGTACTATAGGCAACTTATAAACTCCGACCTAACACACTTTCACAGTGCCAAGAAGAAGGCCAACCTGAAATTCAGGGATCACCTAGGCCCATTCACAATGAACAAAAAAGATGGTTGGCAGGAAGCTGACCAAATACTAGGATAGCAACTCAAACTCAAGAGGAGTTTCTGGTGGGTCCCTTATGACCCTGAAGGTTTCATCAGTGCAAGGAGAGTTAAATATAGGCTGTTGGCCTATAAACACACCCCACTCCCTCAAGTACAACATTTTGCTAATCAGGATGAATGGGTGCCTGGATCAATAGTAGAAGAATTGACTCAGGGAGAATTAATGGAGCAAAATGTAAAAGACTTGGAAAAAACTCTTGACTTGGACTCTTGTCAACAGGTTTTCAAGCAAACAGTCCAAACAGGAGAAGGCACCTCTACTGCCCAGACAGCACAAGACATCCAGCAAGCTCCAGCAACAACGACCATCACAAAAGGAAAGGAGAAGATGGATGAACATCAAGAGACAGAAACAGGGCAGTCTAGTGCCTCAAAAGACCAACAAACAGCACAGGCCCCTCCCCTGCAAACTGAACAAGTTCAAAACCCAGCATTGCAGACCCCTCTAAATGATGAGAGAGGGAAGAAGAGGGACAAAGAAGAAATCACACCTCCCACAGGGTCAGTACAGCAACCGGAGGCCAAGAGGCCGAAGATAGACCCTGAAGCTGAAGGAGATATAAGTGAAGAGCTGGCAGAAAGCCAAAACAGGGAAAAACAAGCGAGCCAACAGACTGCCACTAGCTCATTTCAGCTAGAACAGGCTCAGCAGCACACCGTGGAGGTATCTTCCTCTAGACAGCAGGGCCAGAAGCCGGCCACAGTCAAAGAGGGTTTCATGGAGATCAAAGCTCAAAATGAGTTACTAAGAGTGCAGCTATATGAGTAGTTCCTCAACACAACCCCAGCCAAGAAACAAAGATTGATGGATGCCTTTGACTTCAAGGAAGAAAAGATGATATTCACTCATCTGAAACCCAGGGTTCCACACCCAAAGACCACAGTTGATTACTACAAGACTAATCTAGAGGTCTTTGCCAAAGACATACACCCCATGGATCAGATTGAGCTGCACAAGAAAACTAGGGAAATGGTGTATGCAACACTTGCTGATAGGGCAATGCTGGCCCATCAGCTAAAAGAATCACTGAAAAACACCAATAGATAGCTTGATTTGGAGAGGCTGTCCTCCTCCGCCAAGGATAACAGAATAAAAACTTTGGAGGATATAATTGTTGATTTGGGGCATGACCCAAAAGATCCAAAGGGTGTCAAGGCCCTTATAAAGAAAAAGGAGGATGATATAGCTGCATTAAGGAGGCAGACAAAATTTCCTCCTACTATCCATCCTGATACAGCAGAGCTTGTCCAAGAAAAACAGGTGGATAACACTATGGAATTTCTCTTGGTCATGAACCAGAGGATACTGCAGATGGAGGCAGAATTGGAAAAATCCATGCAGGACAAGCAAGGGGAATTTGCCTCCCAACCACCACAGAACTCAAAAAACCTCCAATCTGCCCCTCTAGCACAAATAACAACAGCTCCTCCTACTGCTCCAGCACCTACCACAGCCACATCAGCAACTGGAGCAACTGTGGAAGCCACAACAGCAGCAAAATCCAGCCTGAGCATGGAAGAATTGATGAAGGCTGTCAAAGAGCTGGAGGGCCAGGTCACAAAAATAAATGCTGCCAAGGGAAAACTGGACAAGCTGGAGGCCAATTATGACAAGTCAAAAATGACTGTGGCAGAAAAGCAGAGGGAAATAAAGGCCTTGGAGGCCAAAGTAAAAACTCTAGAGAAGGAGTTGATGCTGGGCAACACCCCAGCAGAAGTAAAAAGGATTATTTGGGCCAAGATTTGCAAATCTATGCAGGACCAATGGAGGTCCATTCAAGCCATTTTTGAACAGGTAGAGCTGATAGAAATAGCTCACATAGAGATTCAGAGAGCCAGGACAGCCCTGGGAATAATGCCTGAGCAGGCCAGCAAAATGATTCACTTCCTCAATAACCGCACTAGGGAAGAACTGGCTGATTTACAAATAGCTAGCAAGACAGAGACAATCCTCACTGCCAAAAAGGTACTAACATTGAGGAATTTCACCCAGACACTAGAGAGGAAGTGCCAAGAAATGAAGGAAGAAATAGATGAGTTCAGAGCCAAAATGGCTATTTTGCAGGACAAAGGACTTCCAAGCCTAATGACTAGTACAGGACAGCTGCTGCCATATAAGCAATATATGACAAGGGTCAATAACTATGTAGAAAACCAGATCACAGCCTCCAGCAGCTCCACAGAAGAAACAGGGCCTCCATCTGGGAAGACCCTCTATGACAAGCTAGAGAATCTATTCTTCATAGAACATGATATTAATCATCTATTTGAGGTTCCTCCCAATTTTTATAGACTTACAAAGGCAGATGAGACATTGGTAAAGATGAGAAGACATCAGTTACCCCCGGCTGATTGGTGGCAAGCAATGTTGGAAATTTTGCCTAGATAAATCCATTTTGCCTGTTTACCTTTTTGATACAGGTCAGCAGAAACAGGTCAGCATGACAGGTCAGCAGAATAGGCTAGCACACAGGTACAACAAGCACCATACAGGTGACTCAGAAATCCACTCAAATATCACGCCAAAATGAACGCAGCATTTAAAGCACTGCTACCACCTATTTTTTTACAGCCAAAAGTCAAATCTGTCTGACAAAGGAATGTCGGCTATCTCAGCCTTTAAAGTTACATTTATGTATCATTTACTTCTTGTAAGAGAGTTGGTGGTGCAATTTATTGCACCATAACTCTCCACTAAGATATTTTCATACCCTATTTTTGTATATATACCCCCTCAGATAACGCATTGAGGTTCGGTTGTAATAGAATTCTTTCTGAAGAGCTCTGATGTATATTGAAGACTTTTGATAATAAAATTGTTGATGGAGATCGCTGGTGTCAATACTGTCTGAGATGGATATGTAGAAGCTCTGTGTTGTTGCAGAATTCCTGTGTCATTTGCTGAACCAATAAGTTTCTTCTAACTGTGTATGTGTTTCTTGTTATTTCCACAATTTCATGTTTCCATAATCTTGGTAAATAGAGAAAAAGAATAGCCTAGGATTTGGTCCGAACACCCTATGCTAAATCTCTATTTTCTAAATATGTTTTCTGCTGGATTAGCCATAGATATGAATTCTTAACTGCTCATATTTCAACTTATCCTAACATGGTGAATACTGTTTAAGAATTCTTAACTTCTCTTAAGCATTACTTTCATGTTTTTTTTATTAGCATAGTGAAAGATTCTTAATTGCCTCTCACTTAATAATTTTTCCACCATTTCACCAACCAATCTGATATATTGCTTTCACACATGCCTAACTTGCTCTGCAGCAACACTTTGTCCCCACATATCAATTTCCTAAAGCACAAATATCTCAACTCCATTGCCCAATGGAACAAACTGTCCAGTAAGTCTGTATTTCAGTTCTAAAGGGAATCATCAACCCACCAAAACCAAACAAATAGTACATCATAACTAGTCTAAAACACTCATCAAACAAAGCTAAACTATAAAGAGAGATCCCTCTCTAGTTACAGGTAGACTAGGACCTGGAGCCAAAAGATTGGTTACTGGTTACCTCGGCAGCCATTCCCTTGGGAGTCAAAGGGAACAACCTGAGTGATAACAGGTTCATCATGACATGCTTTAAGAATATCTGGAATTTCATCCTCCCTAACACATCTTTTCATCACAAGATCTGGCCCTATTTTAAACAATTCGTTAGAAATCCATGAATATTTTGAACTCTCATGAGTAATTTTTCTTCTTTCGCTTGGAAATAAATGTGGAGGCAGTTTCCCTGTAACCAAATAGTTAGCAATATCTGCATACCAAGGGCTCTTAGTAGTTACTGCAAACAAATATTCATCAGGAAACTTATCCTCTATAGGAGAATCTTCTTTACTATTCTGAATCCTAGACAAGAAATCAGCTACTGTATTTTGTTTTCCTGGTCTATCCAACACAGTAATATTGAATTCCTGCAAAAGTAGGAGCCATCTTGTCACTCTGCCATTAGTAACAGGTTTTCTCATTAAATATCTAATCGCAGAATGATCAGTATGAATAAACGTTTCATATCCTATTATATAATGTCTAAACTTATTAATTGCATGAACACCGGTTAAGAACTCTTTTTCAGTCACAGTATAATTCAACTCAATTGGAGTTAAATTTTTACTGGTATAGTAAATGGCATAAGGAACTAAATCCTTCTGACCCAACACAGCTCCTAGAGCTGTATCCAAAGCATCTGTAGAAATATGGAAAGGGAGTTTCCAATTTGGTCCTCTCAAGATAGGTGCTTCAGATATTCTTGCTTTCAAAGTTTCAAAGGTTGTTTGACAATCAAGACCCCATTTGAATTGACAGTCTTTTGTAAGCAGTTTGAAGAGTGGAGATGCTATTTTAGTGAAATTTTCTATAAATCTTCTATAGTATCCAGTAAATCCTAGAAAACTTCTAACATCTCTTTGACAACTTGGACTAGGCAACTTGGAGATGACTTCAACTTTTGATCTATAAACCTTAATCCCATCTCTTGAAATATGATGCCCCAAAACAATACCTTCAGTAAAAATCATAAAGCATTTTTCATGGCTTAATGAAAGGATTGTTTCTTTACATCTTACAAGTACTTTATCCAAATTTTCTAATGCCTCCTCAAATGAATTACCATAAACTATAAAATCATCCATATAAACCTCTACACAATCATGGATTAGATTAGAAAAAAATCCTAGTACTGCTCTTTGGAATGTTGCGGATACATTACATAACCCAAAAGGAAGCACTCGATAGGCAAACGTTCCCCATGGACAGGTAAATATGGTCTTATCTTGATCTTCAGATGCTACCTGAATCTAATTATAGCCACTAAAACCATCCAAAAATGAAAAGTACTTCTTTCCTACTAATGTATCTAATACTTGATCGATAAAAGGCAAAGAAAAGTGATCCTTCAAAGTTGCTTTATTCAATTCTCTGTAATCAATGCATACCCTCCATTTACCATTCTTTTTAGGTACTATAACCAAAGGAGAAACTCATCGGCTATCTGAAATTGGATAAATGAAGTTTACATTGAGTAGTTTTTGGAGCTTTTCTTTCACTATCTCCCTAAGATTTGGATTCATCCTTCTTTGAGGTTGTCTAATTGGTCTACCGTTTTCCTCAATGTAGATGTGATGGATGCAAGTCCTAGGATCAATACCTTTCATGTCAATATACTCCCATGCAAATGCAGTAGAATGTTTTTGCAAGATTTTGGTTAGTTCTTCCTGTTGTGACTTTTCCAAATTTTTGTTGATATTTGATGTTTTACCTGGAAAAATCTCAATGGAAGAACTACCAAACTCTTCCATAGAGTAAAGAGACATTTGTCTTGATGATAAATATTCAATGTCAGATTCCAACTGAAATTGTGTGGGGCCATATTCTGAAGATATCTCAAAATTTTCTAATGTGTTCAGAATTTGACTATCCTCACTGATTTTAGAAATGGTAAAGATAGGTTGTATAGTGTCCTCATCATGGACCCATTCATTATCTCCTAATTCTATGATTTCTTTTGCTAGAGGATACAAATTAAATTTCTTTGTCAAATTTCCATTAGAAATGTACATATCCCCAGATCTAGAACTAATGAAAGCATCAGCTGTGGCTACCCAAGGTCTTCCTAAGATAAGTGGGTGCCCTCCTAGATTACTCTTGGGGGTCAAAATCATAAAATCTATTGGATACTCCCAAGAATCCAAGGAGACTGAAATATCTTCTAATACACCATCTGGTTTGATAATTGATCGATTTGCAAGTTGCAGTAAAGTAGGTGTAAAGAGGAGATTAGGAAGTTTCAGCTTTTCCATAGTCTGTCTACTCATAATGTTGATAGAGTCCCCTAAGTCAATAAATGTATTTGGAATTTATATCCCATTTATATGTGTCTTGACAATTGGACTACCTGGATCTACATACTTTTGCATGGTAATTTTTCCCATCATGATATCGCAATTTTTCCTACAAGGTGGATTCTCTTGTATCTCTTGGTTTCCTTCCTGATCTTTTGAGACTCAACTCCTTTATTGTTTTTGCTAGAATAGGAATCTCTCTAATGGCTTGTAGCAAGGGAATCTTGATACAGACATTTTTTAACTCATCTAGAAAATCATAGTTAGGCAACAAGATTTGTTTTTCCACCCCTTTATCAATTTGTAATCTTTCAGGGAAAGGAGGTGTGGATGAATATGTGGGTTGCTCAACTATAGGAGTTGTGGGGGTTAAATTTTCTTTCTCTTTTTGAATGTTTGACTTTTGAAGAGATTCTTCCTCAGAACCTTTATTGACTTTAAGGGAGTCCTCCTTAGAGGTGTCTTGCTCTTGAACATCTATAGAAGGTTTTTCTAAAACTCTACCAGACCTGAGTTGCACATCATTGAGAGGAACAATCATATAGGTAGGAAATTGTTGTCCTTCTATCATGTAAGTATTATGAAGATTTTTATTGTTAGGATTTGGCAATGGCTGAGCTGGAAGTTGAGTGGTCTTCTGTTGAAACGGGAGCATGAGTTGAGGATTTGGATTTTGTTGAGGAGGTTGTTGTTGAGGAAATGGTAATGAAAGTTGTGGACTTTGATTTAGAAGTTGTGGAGTTTGTTGAAAAGATGGAGGAAATTGATAAAATTGAGCAAATCTCCCATAAGGATTTTGCATACCTTGCACCCATGATTGATATGGATTTTGAGGTTGGGGCCAAGGTTGTTTCCAAGGATTCCAATTTGGTGGGGGTTGAAAATTCATAGGGTTGTTAAACCCTTGAGTTTGTTGCCCCTGCCAAGGTCTTCTCACAACGAAATAGAGAGATTATACTGAATTTGCATCTTCTTGAAAGACAGCTTTGAGTCCAGGAATTGAAGGACAATCCTTGGTCTCATAATTCTCTTAGCAAATCATACATGTTTCTACAATTTTTGCATCCAAGGGGTATTCCCTTAGAGCATGTTTCTTCCTACATTTTGGACAAAAGATGGCTAGAGCATCAGTTTCTTCTTTCTGCTTGTTTTGAATTTTAAGGGTGTCTAGTTGTTCACTAAGGCTCCCCAAGATATCAGTTTTGAATTCATCAAGCATGTTGCCCATTTCTACCCTACTTACTGACCCAGTTGTAGATTTGTTTTCCCTGATGAGAGAAGGATCTCTAGGCCCTTTTCTTGTCTTAGATTTTCCTCTTGAGATATGGACACATAGTTCTGCTATGTCATGAAGTGGAAGTTGAGAAATGTCTCCTTTCCTCATCATATTTAAAATATCTATCCATTCATCTCTGATGGCCTTCAATAAAATGGCTTTCAATGTTTCCTCATCTAAGTTTCTCATCTTTGCTCTCTTTAATTTGTATTGAAATCTTTCAAGTAAATCCTCCAAGTTCTCATGTTCTTTTTGTACCATTTTGAATACCTCATCCTTGTGATTGGTGGGCATGCAATAGTCTAGGTATCTATCCAAAAATGTTTGTTTCATATCATTCCAAGTCCTAATAGATTGGGTGACTAATCCCATCATTGACCATTTCAAGCGGCTCCCTTCAATGTTGAAAGGTAAACAGTTTTGAGTTTTTGAGAGTCTTCCATATAATCATAGGTTCAGCACACCGAACTTCATCAAACTCAAAACAGAATATTTCAGGATCCTCACTTCGCAATCCACAATAGAAAAGTTGGGGAGACAGATGGTGAATGTTTTTTTCTTCATCGGTGATATGAGTTTTTTCCCCTCATCAACTATCCATAGCTATGCGGTATAGGAATCCAACCGAGTTTGTTCATCCTTTCCTATTCTTCCATTATTACCCTCACCTCCACCATTGTTGCCTCCATTATTCTTCCCTTCCCCTACCTCTACTCTACCTTCTACCATCCGATGCCATATACTACTTCCCTTCATGATAGTTTTCTTCAAGTCCTTCAGAGTCCTCTAGTTCTTCTATCAAGGAGATGAGAGGAGTTTTCTTCCCTTTCCTTCTTCAAGTGGATTCTACTTCTTTAATTACAATTCTCTCCTGTAGAATAAAGAAGGGTCTTTCTTCTAAAATGATATTTTGGTAGATAGTGTAGGAGAATCTATAAATTCAAGCTGCTGCTCTTAGAAATCCAAGGATCTTAAAGACTTAGGAGTAGATGGTGGTGAATCTTGTCTTATCCTTGAAGAAGATGGAGTTTGAAAATCAAAACTCCTTGGCTCTAGCTATAAACCTTCCCCCTAAAATCTCTTGCTCTATGCATGTCATTTTTTTTATTTTTAAGTTGGGCTAATAATTCTCTTTCTGATCTTCCAGGTCACACTAGGTGCAAGAAGAGAGAATACTTAAGAAATTATTGAACCAATAACTCTCTTTTCAGATCCTCCAGATCACACTAGGGGCAAGAGGAGAGCATACTTCAAGAAGTTATCAATTTTTCCCTTCTTTTTGTTGTTGTTTTTTTTAAGAAATTGGCTACCTAGTTACACTTCCCCAGCAACGGCGCCAAAATGTTTGGTCAATTTAGTGTGTCTAAATTGCTGCATTTAATTGTCAATCCATGATTCGTAAGCTGACGAAGCGCGACGCACTATATGTGCAAGATAACCTATCTCTTACTTTTTGTCGTTTTTGGTTTTTTATGTGTTATGGGGGTTTTCATCTTGGTTGGTTTCCTAATGTGTGAAGAAAATTCTAAAAGATGAGTATGGATATAAATGTTCAAGGCAACGATGTCCTTTATATTGATTTCCCCAACTGCAGAAATATGCAATGACAAAATTAACTCCTAACAAAAAAAATGAAAATGTACCACTATTCTAATCAAAGAAACAATGAGCTATTGATCATGAAACCAAGTATCCTTGCTGCTGTCTCAAAGAAATCCAAAAATTGCAAACAAAGTAAAGCTAGAATAAAATTACATCAGTTCATCCTCTGACCCCTCACCATTAGTCTCGCTATGGCTTTCGGAGGTAATCATAAACAACTTGAGAAATCTGATATCTAATTTGCAGGAAAATAAATTAATATCAAATTACACACTCATACTCCAATCCCTCGCCATTAGTCTCGCTATGGCTTTCGGAGGTAACTGAAAATGACATGAGCAATTCAATAACTAACTTACAAAACAATAAACTAATATCAAACTACACATTTCATACTTCAATCCCTCAAGAGGTAACTGATAATGACATGAGTAATTTAATATCTAATCTAACTAATAAAGCAAAATATACAAACTGAAAATTTAATAAATAAATAAAACAGTGTTGGGATTGAAAACTTAGGAAAATAAATCAGCAGAAGGACAAGAATAATTCCATGTCATTAGTCATTGTGAAAGCTATGTGCAAATGCCCGGGCTGCCTAATCTGGAACAAAGACATTGATCAGTTAACAGCAGTATAAAGCATGAAAATTTATGGACAGAAGTAAACATGAAGACCATAAGGAACGTAAGGTAATAAAGCATGAAACTATACATCAATGAACGAAACCTCGGCTTGTGCAGGGGCCCTCTGCACAGTCCTCGGGCAACAACTATTAACCACGAATTGAGCTTATAAACAGAGTCTTCTCATGTATTCAAAATCCAGTCATAACACAAAAATAGAGTTACGACACATTGGGCTTGTTAACAGTAAAAAATTACATTACCACGACTAGCTAATATGCATATGAGAACGCATTATTTATAACAGAGGATGTCATAACTAATTTCCTACAATCTGCACTGATAAAAGACACGTGAACAACCACGTCCAGGAATCTAGCGTTATGGCTGCCGTGAAGATTAAATCTTTGGAGGGTGGCTGTTGGATTCGGCTCATGGAGCAGTCCATAGGTGTTGATATGTCTCCTGAGATTGAGGAACAACCACGCAAATCTTCACGTGGTGAAAAATAGAGTCTTATCACCGTAGGATTCTTAGGTTGACCACCGCTTTGCCCCCCATTGACTATGGCCTCTATTGATGAATTCGACTGAGTCAATAGGAATCGGTCCATGTCCACGTTGTTTTCAACTTGCCCATGTGGCTCGATTCACCTAAAGACACCTGCAATATAGACTTTGACAAAACAGCTACGGAAAGTTGGGTTGGCTGCAGAAAGTGACAAGATTCCGCAGCTCATAAACAAAAATCTAGTTCAAATAGTAACACAAACACATAGTCAAGGAACCACTTTAAATGCTCTTTTTTAGCTAATATGAAATGATACTGATGACTTAGGAGGTGCAGATGAATGGAAAGAAGCTAGAAAAAGGTGTAGGAAAGGTGCAAGTTTGGGGCTCAACAAGCAGTACAGCTGGTCAAGTTAAATGGAGAACCCTTCCCACGAAAGGAGAATGGTAGTCACCTGAAGCCATACACCGGCGGTCCGGCCATGTGACTAAATGAAAGTAGAACAGTCTTAGCACCCAAGGCAACTGAAAGGAGGCGCGGGACTACAAACTACACTACCCAAGTTGGGGAGCTACGCGATTGGATGAAGGTGTGAAGCAAGGACGTGCCACTCGATCTGCGACAGCATGGAGGGAGCTACACTACCTGAGAAGAAATCATGCAAGTCAGATGGAAAGTAACTGTTAAGGTCACTTTTCATGAAAAGATGGTAGAAGTGAGGAAAACTGGAGCGGACGGTCGGCAGCTAAGACGAAATTTATGGCATAAATCCTTGAAAATCTGCCGCCAATCCGACATTAATCAACCGATTTCAGTGGGAATGCTCCAATTTGAATTCAAATTGTCGTATAAATTACAAGCGGTTTTCCATCAAGAAACACTTGGAATTTTTAGTATTCAGTTGTTGAGCTCCCAAACGCCTATGCACCTAGAGTTTTTCGCAACTCTCAAACAGACTCTTGCATTTGTGAACTTTCCTGAGACATCGCGAGTACTGATAGAGAGTGTTGTCTCATCACCCCTAGAATTTATCAATACATAGAAAGTGGTAGAAGATCCGGCACAAGAGATGGAGAAACAGGTCGAAGAAGCTGCTTTTGAACTAGTCGAAGTACTAGCAAAGGTCCCTAAATCTCCAAGAACACTGAGACCAAAGCCAACCCCAACCAAGGAGACCATGAAAGATAAGAAGGGCAAGCAACCTGCCATCCCAGTGTGTGCGTCGCCCAGATGAAACCCAACAAAGCCCACTACCCAGGAGAAAAGCAAGGCTATAAACCTAGAGGCTAAAGAGGAGGATATCGAAGACATCCCCATGGACAATGAAGATGTGGGAATGGAAATAGAGGAGGTTGAAGCCCAGGGTGCATACCCTATTACACGGTTGTTGAAGTATTTCCCTCCGTGCAAGCCTAAGTCCAAGGTCCCAAATGACATTGATGAAAGCAAGACTCCCCTACATACCCCATTGGTACTAGATGAGATCACTTTTTACGGTCCGCATTTGGCACGGGTGCTAATTTTGAAGCTCGAAGACTGGGGCTTGGTAGACCATGAGAAGTTCCTGCACCTGGAAACTGAACAATTGGTGTGTCACATCATAGACACAACCACGGGAATGACTACACTAGAGTCGGAGAAGTGGCTCAGGGGAGTAGAGAAGGCAGGATTACTCAACTTGCTCTAGGTGTCACACTATAACTGCACCCCCATGACAATTCTAGTCATCAAGAAGCTGTTGTGCTTAGTGCATGATGGGTGTCTATGGATCGAGGAGCCGATCCCCATCATCGATATGCTGATTCACTACAACACAGGCCTGTCGTATACAGGTGAAAATCCAATGATGTTTTTTGGTGGCAAGGGTGGTGAGCTGGAGCTCGTAGAATCAATGAAAGAGAAGTTGAAATTGGTGAAGAAGTCGTGTGGGTACACAATATCAAACATCTGTGACCCCACTGTGAAGGTGGCAATGTAGATCCTTACAGGGAAGGTCATGTGGAAGTGTTGCACTGACGAGGTGACGACGCCTTTCGTCATGCTCACACAGTAGTGCGCAGAAGGAGTCCAGTTTAACTCGTCAAAATACCTTCACGCTGAGCTCCTGGCAAACTTCCACAAAGCTCAAGAGCAGAGCAAGACATTCCACTACACATGGCTCTTGCTCTTGATTGTGCTTATAGCGTGGGAGCTACTAGAAGAGAGCCAGTTCCCCTCGGTCGCACCGAACCTTCCTGAGGAAGCAAAGTACGCTTCACTATGGGAAACCAAGGACATGGAGTGCGTGAGGGACAGTAAAATCTTCTAGATCCTGATGCAAATGAATATCAGGATGGTTATCAATTGCAAGCTGCACTTGTCACCCACAGTATACGCTAACCTATAGAGCTATGTCGAATTCAAAGTCGATTTCCATCAGATCTCAATCAAGGTGCAGAAGGACCCTGCAAAGAAGTGGTATGATTTGTCATACCTGGCCACAGATGATGCCATACATCTGGTATTGGATAAATGGCTAGTGGAGTGGCACACCTCCATGGATTTGGTGGTGGGTGGAAGCAAGTCCACCACACAAAAGAAGAAGGATGAGGCCAAGCTGAAGATGGTGCAGCTGGTCGAGAAGAGGAAGAAGGAGGTCGCTGAGAAGGCCAAGTCAGAGCAGACAAGAAAGGAGACAGGAAAGAAAATAGGAGGCATAGAGTGGGGATCTGACAAAGCCATGAAGTCTCCTTCACCTACAACTAAAGTAGAGGACACGGAGTAGCATGGCACGGACCCCTAGGATATGTCTGGGCGTATTAAGTGCCCGAGAGAGCTGGAAAAAGGAGGGTCTAGAAAGAAGTCCAAGGTGACCAAGACCTTGGTGGACCCCATCACACTAATGGAGTGAGACTTATATGACATCAGTGACACAGTCAAAGATGTCACTGTGAAGGCCCTGCAACAATTTGAAAAACTATAACAGATCGTCCTAGGGGCCATCCGGACGGGACTACAAGAGTTGCAGGCCCGTGCGTCCCCAGTTGGTATGGCAACTATAGATCATGGAGGAGGCTTGTCGAATCGTCTCGAAATTGACCATTCTGGAGGACGACCCAATCGAGGTCCACATCTGTAAATTTTCCATAGGGGTGCACGAAACTTGGACGGAGATGGCATGGGTATAGTTGGAGTTGAACTTGCAGATTATAAAGCTCCAGATGAGGGCTTAGCCTTCAATGCCACTAGAGGTCAAGGAACAACGAGTGGTCGTTGTCACAGAAGAAATTGCAGTAGTGGAGAGTGTAGTAGCAAATGACACATAGTTGTTTGAACAGTCGTTTGAGGTCTTGACCGGCTTGCAGGAGGACCCAAACATCCAAACACTTGAGACAAAAACACACGAACTCCAACAACGCTATGACAAATTTAAGGGCATAGTGTGAACCGTCATGCTGACTCAGAGGTTAGCCAAGCTGCATGAAGCCAAGCAGCTAAAGGAACAGGTGGACGTAGCGCTGCACAAAGAAGCAGTGCTGAAAGCATGACTCAAGCTCTGGCTGGAGGAAGCTTATGTAGTTACAGGAAACATTGAAGGAAAGGTTGCGACTCCACAAGTGACGCAATAACAATGCAGGGGCAGTAACTGAGAAGACAGTCAAAGATGTGAGGCAAGTAGCAACTTAGTGCACAGCCGAACTTGCGATCATCAGGTTCGAGCTGGACAAGCTTAGCACAAATTGCTTTGCGCTTGTTGAGTGACTCGAGGGCAAGTCACGATGTTTGTGTTGGGGGCCTGTTGGAAGCGGGATCCCCCAAGGGAAGTTTTGGGGCTAAAAGCCCATGTTTAAGTCAAGTTTTTGTAATATTATTGTAAAGACTCCACATTTTGTGGTCGCGAAGCACAAAGATATTATGTGTCACAAAGGGTAGTCCACCCATATTTTTGTAAAGTAAAGTCAGCTATAACAGATCTACCCATGGTCTGTGGACCATGGGATTGCATAAAAAGAGCTAATCTCTAAGTGTTAAGAGAACAACACAAGGAAGAGAGTCATAGCTTAGAGCAAGAAGTCTAAGTCTTGGGTTGTAGCATAGGTAGAGGCTCTGCAGTTGAGTGCACAGAGGCCTAGGGTATAGTCCATAGCTGAGTGTGTAGACCCCTACAACTGTGTGTGCAGCGTCAACAGATTATGTAATACTTAGAAGATATTAGTAAAAGGAGCTATTCTGTACCTTTTGTGTATTTGTTCTGTTGATGGGTTTGGATATTTTTGTGTATGAAGTTCCTTTATTATGCTTAGATGCTACGCGAATGAATGTGATTACATTGAATAATTGAACACAATCATGAATATCTGATTACGCGGTGATAACTTTAAGTATTTGAAAAGATAACCAAATCACTTTGGATAATTGAGGGATCT
>APFE031353671.1:11438-26144 GCA_000404065.3 Pinus taeda
TTAGGAAGCAATGGTCCCCATTGTGTTGAGTTCCTCCCTGAGATGAGGAAGCTTCTGCTGAGCTGGGTCGCTGGTGAGTTGTTCTGCAATCTCTGATGTGTCCAGAAATGGTGGGAAGCATGGTCGACGATGGTCCACATTAAACACTCGGTGCAAGCGAAGGAATGGAGGAATGTTGTGCTTCAAAGCATTGTTGCCCATAGCCTTGGTACTGGCGTAAGGACCATGTCGGAGTGGTTGGAGCTTCTGATGGGCTCTTGTAAGGCATTCTTTCTGCAGATGTAACCAAACTTTGTCGCCCACCTGAAACTTATGCGGTACCCCTGTGGGTGAGGAGAAGTTGTTCCTGTGTTCTGTCATGACCGTATCCCTTTACTATTGCTGCTACTACGTGGAGGAACCCTTTGCGGGGGTCATGGATGTAGCAACGATCTTCCTCTTACTTTGGGAGCGAACCAGACAGAAAATAAATTTCCTAGTCTGTGATATGAGCTTGCTACCTTTCTTAGCAGTGATCAAAGAGGTGGCAGTAGGTGGGGCTACCTCTGGTATCCTGTATAATGAATTACTCAAAGAAATAATGACAGCACGAGGTCTTGACTCATACACAACATGTTGCCTCCACAAGTATGGTTGACCTAATAATACATCACAAACATCTAAAGGTGTAACATCACACAATACCTCATCTGTGAAGGGCTTGATGCTGTAGGGAAAGCGGCACTACTGGCGAACTTTGAGATCTCGTCATTCATGAAGCCACCCGATACTGTATGGCTGCGGGTATGGTGTAGTCATAGACCCAACCGCTTCACAACCTCTGCTGAAACGAGGTTATTCTGGCTACCACTGTCGACAATGAATTGCAGTGGTGAACCCTTCACCCACATATGTGAGTGGAAAAGACGTTTCCCCTCCTTTGGCTCTTCGGGCTCATTCTTCTGGACCTTGGCAGTGGCAACAGTGGCGCTAGGATCTGCATCAATGATCTACTTCCCTTTGCCATTCCCCTTGTCGGGTTTTGGCTCAGGGTCGGAACATGTATCTAATTTGGAAGTCGTCAAATCGGCCACCAGTGACTGCTTGGTCCGACACTCACTTGTGTTATGAGTGGGACTCTTATGGAACTCACACCACTTTCCTGTGTCCTTCTTCGGCTTTGTGGTGTTGTTCTTTTCTTGCGGCTTCGACGGGTTGTCTTGGGTCACCCTGCCTTGGCTTTGTCCTTTGGGCTTTGGATTTGCAGATCCAAAGTCTTGCTTCTTCTGTTTTAACTTTTTCTCGATTTTGACAGCGTATCGGTATGCTGTGCCGAGTGAGGAGATGTTCAAGAACTCCATCTCTTCCTGGATGTATCTGTGTAGGCAGCCGCGATATTTTAGTACCAGATGCAGCTCAGAATCTTTGATACCCAACTATGTGCGAAGGGTATGAAAAATTTTTGTGAACTTCGGCACATCTTGGTCTCATCCCTGCGGCAGTGTGGTCCATTTGATGTATTTGTCCTCATAGCTTTTGACAGGGTAGTACTGCTCCTTGATTGCATCTCAGAATGAATCCCAAGTGGGTGCGGCTGAAAATAGTGAGCCTGTGCTTTCATCCTTCTGCTCGCAGTAGGTTTCCCACTAGTCCTTGATGTGGGGGGCTTCTTTGAGAAGAGCGAAAATAATCTTTTCCCAACTTGAAAATTCATGAACAGAAAAATACCCTTCTAGCAGATTTAACCATTTATCTACCACATATGCGTCTATTTGACCCTTGAATATGGGGATTTCAAAATTAACTTGTACCTTAAAGGGCGTGGAATTTCCAGAGTAGCTGCTGGAAGCTGATGTGTCACCTATGGGTAGCCGCTGAAGGATCTATGCAAAGCTATCCATCATCGCATTCCTTTGCCGCTCGAGGGCTTCTTCGAGCAAGATTTTGATAGGATCTCCTGCCCCCTCATCTTTCTTCTCATCTGCCATGGGAGGGCGTCGGGATTTGCGAGGCTGGTCTTGCAAAGGTTCGACTAGTTCAAGCCCTAACTCCTTATATCCTGACCTCGTTGGGGACATGCAAAGAAAAACAGAGAAAAAGCAGACCCCTCTAATACCACTGATCCATATTTAAACAAGAATGCAACAAATTACAGAGATAACCATAAACACAGATGTGGAGTGGAAATAATACTTCATTTCATTAATGTAAAACACTAAAATATGCTTACAAATAGTGATGGAAATAAACCAGGTAGGGCGATGGTAGCTTAGCTCTGAGAAGAGATGTGGCGGCTACATGCCTCTGAATAGTTCTGAACTATGTTATAATGAGGATTGAAGGCCTATTTATTGTTGAGAAAAAATGAAAAACCCTTCACATCCCAAAACCTAACCCCAGAAGATGAAACGCCAAATTGTGGGCCCCATTTGGGTAAATTGGTACATCAATTTCCCAGGGTCGTAACTTTGGCATATGATCTTCGTTTGATGCATACAATAGCTCGCTAGAAAGATCTATCTAAGCACTACCACTTTGGGAGGCAACATGGGTCCATGGACCCATGTTGCCCCAGATTTCCCAAAAAACGTTGTTTAGGGCCTCAAAACGGCTCCGGAAGTTTAGGACCCGAAAAACTACTAAAAATAGTAAACTGTGCTACAATTTAGGAAATTGAAAAAGCTGAAAGAGACAATTGTGGGAGTCCAAATGGGATAGGTGGGTGGCCACCAACATCCACCTCGATCAGTTAACTCATACCTAAATGTCATAACATTAATCATCTGCATAGGTTCATCCAAATTAGCACAAAACATAATAACATTAATACCTCAGTTGCAATGATCATAATCATTAGGCATATGACCACAATGAATATAACAACAAATTGCTATCATTCATGACTATCTAACACATGTGCATATGACTACGCTGATCAACTAACATCTATCATGCATGTAACCACAACGACAATAGAATGAAAAAAATGTATATAACCCTAATTCATATAAAAATCCACTAACTAACACATCTGCATGCCAAACATGTATGATGATATGTTCTTACCCCAAAGTCTAGTGTCACAACCTCACTCTGATGGTTTGCATCTCCTGCTCTATCTCAACCATCACATCAGCATCATGATGACATAAGTTGAAACAATGAACCTCACAATGAATCTTTGACCTATTATGCATGCATAACCATAACCATAACAATACATGCATAACAAACATACAGACACTGGTATGCATAACAAACACATATATAATCGACATTTATGCATGACAAACACATCCCAACAACAACATCAACAACTTTTGCATAAAAACACAACTGTACCAATGACCACCACCATGCATACACAATAAGCACATACACCAGAAGCATAAATAACACATATGCAATTGACATGTGTGCATGAAAAACACATTTCTCCTATGCAGTCCAAGTGTTGAACAATGCTCTGATACCACTTTGTAACACCCTCCTCCCATATTTTCCCAAGCTAACCAGTCCACTAGGGTAAAAATCTAATGAATAATTGCTATGATATGACTCAAGTCCCTAAGTGCAATTAAGGAAGTGGAATCGACAAACAAACACTTTGCATACCTCCCTTAGCTACTACAAGACCCTCAGGGCCTAATCCACCACTCCAAGTGCCCAAACCCTAAGTTAACCTAGCCTATCACTCAAGTAAATCTCGATTCACTCCCATGAAAAGGCTTACATGTGACTAAAACCCTCCAATCACTCCCACAAGCCTGCGAGGGAGAGACTGTAGTCATTTTCAGCCAATTTTGTGCCAGAGATTGCGATATTTAAGCCACTTTTTCAGGGCTAGTATCCAGAACAATCCCTAGAATTGGATGACACTTTCCAAGGCAATAAATGACACCAAGACATATCCTCTAGTACACAACTTGATCAAGAACTTGCCCTAACCAAGCCTAACCATGACAGACATTTCGTCGAACACATTATGAACATGTAATCTACAGGCTATAAATTCATATCTGAACATAAGGGTCTAATACTTATCTTAAAGTCACCAGGAAGGTTCAGTGCCTTCTCATAATAGATGTAATAACATCTATTAGGTCATGCATTCAATATCCATTCATTTACCTATCAAACATGATAAGAGCTATAACTAAAATATGTCATGAAACCATGCTTATAACCAACATAATAACAATGATGGAACAACCATTAAAGCCAGATAATAACAAGTACATTTACACATACAACACAAGAGGAAAAAAGCTCTTATTATTATATTCAAAATCCAACCAAGTCGGGAACTTCTCATCAAACTTCAGATCCCTGTGCACTATTGTCCTCTGACTGGTACGCAGAAACACCTGATAGTTGTGAGATGTATCCATATACCCTACAAGTATTCCCAACTTAGCTATTGGGTCTAGCTTCTTCCGAGCATCTTTGGTCACACGACAGTAAACTAGTGATCGAAAGATATAGAAGTGACTTAAATCTGGCCACTTCCCTGAAAAAGCCTCTATAGGTGTCTTCATCCCCAAAATACGATGAGGACTTATGTTCTAAAGATACACTATTGTATTGCATGCCTCAACCCACAGATGAATTGGTAGGCTTTGGTCATGCAGCATCGCTCGAGATGCTCCCACAATAGATCTGCTCTTCCTTTCGGCCACCCCATTCTGTTGTGAGTTATGAGGTGTCGTGAGTTCCCGTTTAATCCTTCTGAAGCACATAAGTCTTTAAATTGTTGGGAAACATAATCTCCATTGTTATCACTCTGCAAGGCCTTTATCTTCCTCCCTAATTCTTTCTCTACCAAAGCTTTGAACTCACAAAACTTTAAGAAGGTTTGAGCCTTCTTTTACATGAAGTAGATCCAACATCTACGAGAAAAATCATCTATAAAAATAATAAAGTACCTTTGCTTCACAGTGGAGGTTGTAGAGAAGAGCCCACATACATTCAAATGAACTTGATCCAGAACTGCTCCTGCTCTACCATCCCGATCATGAAAGGAAGCCTTCACATACTTACCTAGAGTAAAACCTTTGCATGTGCTTATCTACTCCAGTTTGCACTTGGGTAATCTGGTAGAAATTTGTTGCATGATCTTCAAGGCTCCATGATGCAAGTGGCCTAGTCTCCTATGCCATAACTCGCCAATATCTTGGCCATGCACCACTTCTGCCTTGGAACTGAGAGTAGCACAATATTCAACCTATAACTTGTAGAGATTCTTAATTTGAATCCCAATCTGTTTGGTCTTTCCAGTGTCGATATGCCCTAGGAAAACCTTTCCCAAACTAAAGACTACATCATAGCCTTTATCCTCAAGCATAGCAATAGACACAAGATTCTTTTTCAGCCCTAGTACATACATAACATTAGAAAGAGTGAAGGGAGAACCATGTTCCCTCTAAAACATAACCGTACCTCTACCCGAGACACAGGACTTTCCGTCATCACCCATCTCGATTCGTATCTAGGGATCCTTCTCCTCCAAAATGCTGAAAAGATTCTTGTCACCTGACAAGTGGAAAGAAGCTCCACTGTCCAAATACCAAACACATCCCATGCTAGATGAAATACTGCATGCAATAAGTGAGAAATCCATCTCAAACTGTGAAGCTAGTGCATCACCATAAGATTCCTTGGAGGAACCTTTCTTCTTGAATTTCCTCTTTGGGCAATTATTAGCATAATGACCCAACTCATGACAATGAAAGCATCTCACCTTTGACTTGTCAAACTTCTTCCCTCCTTGAGAAGACTTGGAATGGGATGCCTTCCCTTTCCCTTTCTTAGCTTTAGAAGCTAAAGCCAATTTCTCTTCATCATCATGTTTTGATAAAGAAGCTCCATCCCTGGTGCTCCGTCTGATCTCCTCCTGCATCAAATCCAACCATAGTCATTCCCAATCTAGCAGTTTGTCCCTTCCATTCACTGAGTCCTAGTAGCTATGTCAGCTCTTAGAAAGTCCAAGGAGTGCTAGACTCACCATATCCTCATTAGTTGTAGTGACTCCTATACTTGCAAGCTCATCTCTGCAAGTGGTGAGCTTGTTCAAGAATGTAGAAATAAAGTCACCCTTCTCACGCTTGATCTTTCGAAGCTTATCCTTCAGTGCCAACTTCCTTTGATCACAGCTATTCTGATATAAATCTTTCAATGTTTTCCACATTGCAAATGGAGACTCCTTCCCATGGAGGCTTGAGACTATGTGATCTCGAATACCCTCAAAGAGAATTCTCCTAGCTCTAGCCACACACTTACCCAATTCCACCAGCTTACTCTTGTCAGTAGGCTTAGGAACTTCTTGTTCAATGAAATCCTTAAGCCCATTATCTTCCAAAACTGCCTCCATGTGATCCTTCCAAGCTATATAGCTTGAGCTACCATCAAGGCCATACTCAAGCCTCAAACCATTGAATGCCATCGATGAAATAGATGTGATAAGAACTTGAGATCTATATCAAGAATAAGAAACTTCGAATTCCTCCTGCTAGTATACTATTCTTGCTTGATCACCTGTGCTCTAATACCATGTAGAAATTTCACCTGTAGAACAAACCGATATATGCAATGTCCTAAAGCATAATACTTGTTCTACTTCTACAACACATTAAGCAGAAGCATAATCGAATTCATGAGCACATCAAGTAGAAACATGCATAACTGATCAAGAGAAATAATCACACATAACATAATATATATCTGGGGGAAAGCACCAACATAAAACCCCAACCATGTATTATCAATCAAGTGGAAATCCTCTTCAACATACAAAAAGAATCAGCTCAACAACTATCCTGCTCTCTCTGTACTCTGATGATCTTCAATCAGAAGATGAAAATCATGGACTACCTAGGCCTCATTGTATAGGTTGTAAGTTGGCTTGATCATACCTGCTATCACCTCAGGTCCAACTACATAGTCATAGAAGAAAATAGATTCCTTCCTCATGCAAGGAATACTTACTAGAAATATCCTAGCATCTGATAGTACACTGTCCACATCTGATTTCAAGTAGGTCTCTGACATAATTGACATGCAACAATTATCCATGAGTGAATCCTCAATTATCTAAAATAATAGTTGTCACATGCATGCAAGCATTAACAAACTATATTTTATTATTTTAACAACTTGTTTAAAATAATCTAACTGGACTTGACTAGTTAGAACAAAGTCAACTGATTCTCTCATTATAGAACTCATACTTATTCCCTCAATCATTGGAGGAAATTAAGGATAAATTCCTCAATCAGTGGGACAACTCATGTGCATGCTCACAAGACTTCAAATTCAAATTTCCTTAACTAATTAAATCAACTAAATTAATTAATTAATATTTCCAATTGCTGTTAAGACCAAAATTAAATTTACTTTCTATAGATAGACTAGGGACTGCTATAAATAGGAAGGGACCCAGAAATGATATTTTTAGAACTTTCTATTTTTAGCAGTTTCACCTCTCACCCAATGTGGCCAATGACCTCACTGGCCAAACTGCTATTTTTAGACATGATATTTTTAGCAGGTCTATCTTTAGCACATTCTAAATTTAACATTTCTTGTTGCACATTTTTCAACACTCTCCTATCATGTTGCCCTTGTCTTGTAGTCTTGGACCTCTCCTGCATATTGTGTCCTTTACCAACTTTCCTTGAGCATATGGTACCAAGTCCTCTATGGAATGTAGGACTTGCCCCTCCTCCTAATCCAACATGGAAGGTTCATAGAGTTTGAGATTCTCCACATTCACTATTGAGTAAATGTGCATGTATCTCCCACCTTTTCTAGTATCTTGAAAGGACTATACCACAAAGTCTTTATTTTCTTGCCAGGGCCGTGTAGTATTTCCTTGTTCAAACTATAACCATACTTTGTCTCCCACTCTGAATGAATTATATGTTCTATGTTGATCATTCTTTGCCTTGTATTTTTCTTATGACTTCTTCAGTGTCTCTTGTACTAGCAAAATGGATATGCCTATTCTTCTCAACATTTATTTATGTTCTTAATGCATCTCTTATGAGGTCCTCCCTCACTCCTTTTTGTTGCCCATATACAACATCCAAGTGTAAACGTGGCAAATACCTAAAGCAAGTTTCAAAAGGGGACTTACTAGTAGAAGTGTGGACAGTTCCATTGTAAGAGTGTTATATATAGATCAGATTTTCATCTTAGGTCTTAAAATGCTTCTTATTGTAACCCCTCAAAAGCTACACCAAAGCCCTATTGACTACTTTTATCTGCCCATTTGCTTGTGGATAGAATGTTACTAACCTCTTCTACTTTGTGTCCATCTTTTCCCACAATGTAGTCCAGAATGCAATGAGAAATCTATTGTTCCTATCTAAAATCATGCTTCTTGGTGTCCTAAAGTACACCTAGACCTCGTGTTGAAAGACTAAGTTTACTACTTCTTTCCCTTTGATGGTCTTTTTATAGGGCATAAGAATGCACATCTTGATGAACCTATCAACTACCACAAATAGGTAGTCATGTCCCTTCCTTGTTGTTATTAGACCTCCCGAAAAATCCATGGTAATGTTTTCCCAAGGATAACTGATAACAAATAAGGGATGGTATAGATCTCGCTTCTTCTTAATGGGCTTGTTGGTATGAAAAAGTGTATATCATCTAATGTATTATGCTACATCTTCTTGCATTCTAGTCCAGTAGACATAGCTTTATAAGTTGGTAATTATCTTCCCAACACCATTGCACCGACAACTTGGAGATGCGAGCCTCTCTGATAAGTTGTAGTCATTGACCTTTAGGAACATAAAGTTTGTCCAACCTATAGAATAACTCGTTCTAGAGATGTTGTAATACTAATATGATATGTAAACTACCATGGATATTCCACTAGAATAATTAATCACAACATATCCATTAAAATTATTGAAATATTTTACTATGAGTGTTAATTCCTTTTAGATCTCAATTGAGTTATTGTTTTTATGCTTACTAAATAAATTAGCTAAAATGCAAGAAATATAGAACAGAAAGAAATACACGTACCATCCACAACAAACACTAATTTTTCCCTAGGAAACCCTTAAGGGAGAAAATTCAACGAGAAGTTGAGGCTTATTTGCTCTCTTTCATCGAGTTTAGAATAATGCAAATAAAAAGGTAAAGGTATGCTCTATGGAGTTGCCTAAGACCTATGTCCTGTAAGGTTACTATAGAAATTTAACCCCTTTTTCTCTTCTCTCCAATTTTCTACTCCCAATTGCTCTGCTTAACTGTGGAACCAAATACATTAGCATAGAATGGAACCTTTACTACTAGCGGCCCAATATTTAACATAGCTTGATAGCCAACTATGGGTAAGGTTTGACTCCCTCAACCATTAATAAAAGTTATAGACTTGAACCTTTTAGAGTCTTCTTCAAAGTCCTCATATAGCTAGCTCAACATGTCAGAGTAACGGGAGCTAATGTTTCATCCACTTATACCATGGTGGTCAACACAGTAGATCAAATTGAGGGAAGCAAAACTTAAGTGTAGATTAATGTCTCGGGTTCCCACACAAAATTGGAAAAGTGTTGACCTCCAAAAATTTCATTTGATGCCTCAAAAAACTTTGAAGGTTTTAGACCATAATTCTTCAATTTTTGAACTATCGGTAAAATGACCATGCAAGTTGATTTCTCCAATTTTTCCACTTTGAAAACATCGAAATAGATGACAAATAATGTAATGCTTCAATGTGAATCAAAGTAGCAAGTGCTTTATAATTTGATCCTCTCCTTTTTTTAATAATATATATTGAAAGGTTATGTGTATTTTAGTGATCTATTTTTGTTAATTAATATTTTTCCACTTTTACAAAAAATAAATTTAGCAATCAAACCTTTTTAAAACAAGGTTGTAATATAACATATTTTTAAGTTGATGATATTTACAAAATCCAAAAAGATTAATAATAAATTATATGTTTTTAATTAAATATTCACATAAATACTCTCCGTGTATGATTCTATCAAATTAAAATATTTACTAAGAATACCATATTTAGACATAATATTTCATCCATTAAATTTTTTGTAACAAGTGGTTACAAGATTATGTAGGAGATTTTATGTTATATTTGTTTTAGACCCCCCCCTTTAGGTTTCAAAAAGCCTCTTTATTGGGAGGGGATGTTAATGGACAATTAATCTCTTTTGAGAAAACCTTCTTCAATCAAGAAAAAACTTTAGCGACGCTAATTTTACAACCAATTTAGCTCCCACAAACACTCATTTGATTTTTAGAAGACCACTATCTCTGCTTATGCATGTAGAAGGTTACTTCAATTTCCACTTTAAAGCTCGTTCCTCAACGGGTAAAGAAGAAAGAAGATTGTTTTTAAACATAGGTTGATATGTTAGTCCAATCAATAAATAGTTTCCATAAGTGTTTATCATATTCTTAGGGTCTTTTTATTACCACCAATCATGATCTATTTGTTTGTCAAAAAAAATTCCATCCTTATCTCTATGGAAGCACACAATTATGCACACATTATTAGTAAGTGCCCTTTGTTCATGGATAAGGAAGGTTTAATATGTTGATGTGGTGTATTGTATGAAATTCACCCTCAGATAATCACTATTGGGAATTTGTTAGACTTTTTGTACAATTAGACTTTATCTCGAGGCGTTCGAAGAAGAAGAAAAAAACAAAAACAACTTTTGGGCAGCTTTTTGCATCTATTTTTATGGTTTTTATCACATGACTTTCACTTTTAGCAAATTTGTGGTGTGTGACATTTCAGCCCATAGTTTTCTCTTAGTTAAGGAATCAAGATTGTAATCTAATCCAAGTTAATGGATTAGGGGTTTTTGAAGCCGCGGGGTCTTATATATTATATTGTAAACAATGTAATTGATTCATGATAAAAATTAGAGGTGCAACATTAAAAAATTTGTTGGTTTTCCTAGTTTGGGTTTCTAGGGTAAATATTTGTGTATTAGGTGTTTGTCATTGTTTACCTCTTTGTTTATTTAGATTTTGTGTGTCCATTTCATTACTTTAAAGTTTTATAACTTATATTTGGTATCAAAGTAGTTATTGGCTTTAGGGGACACCTTTATGGCTAAGGGTTAAGTTATCTTGGGTCAATGATAAACCTTCTTTCAATGGGAGTTATATGGTGGTGATTCCTATACTGGAAAAGAATGGCAAGAAGTTTGAAGATGGAAATAGAAATTTAATGGGTCAATTTTTGAGCTATGGAAGCTCAATATGTAAGATATTTTGGTAGATAAAGATCAATGGGTTAGTGTGGATGTAGGTAATGCACCTACAATGTTGGGTATGTATTATATTCTTTCCATGACTAGGCCTAGGCATTGTTCCATTGCGTCGGGTGTAGTAGGGGGGTGATAGGCCCCCTGCACGGGGTTTGGGGCAGTGCCCCAAGATTTTTTTTATATGGACCCACCCATGGTTTTGCTTATGGATTTTGCAAATGATTTTGGGCGTGATGGTTTTGCCCATGATATTTAGTAAATTTGGTCAAGGGAACTACAATTATTTTCTAATCCAGGGTTAATGGATTGAGGTTTATGAATGCTTTGTCATGCATATAATGTATTGTAACATTAAAAGAAAAAAAAAAATCAATCTAGTTTTTCCCAGTTTTGGGTTCCAGGAGAAAAATCTGTATACATTTTATGTTCTCACCATTGTATAATTTTCTATTTTTTTAATAAATTATTTGTAGGTAATTTCTATAGAAAGTTAAAACCTACATTTGGTATTAGAGATGTTTCAACTTCAAGGGAACGCCTTTGCAGCTGAGGGGCTTTGCTGAGGCCTGTGGTAGACCTTGTTACAGTGGAAGATCTACGAGATTGATTCTTGCGGTGAAAGGAGATGGAGAACATTCGAAAGATAGAGATTGAGAAGTTCAATGGACAAAGTTTTGAGTTGTGGAAGCTTAATATGTAGGATCTTTTGGTGGATAAAGATCAGTAGATCACAATAGATCCAGGTACTAAACCAATGGAAATGTCGATAAAAGACATGACCAACTTGGATAAGAAGGTAAAAAGCACAATACAACTATGTGTCTCAGATACAATATTGTTGAATGTTTCAAAAGAAGCTACAACAAAGGCTTTGTGGGACAAGTTAGGGGCTTTCTATCAATTTAAGTCCCTGACGAACAAATTGTTCCTGCATAAAAAGTTATATAACCTAAGGATGAGGGATGGAGACTTGGTAAAAGATCATCTAAACACCTTCAATATTGTGGTAACTCAGTTGTTATTTGTTGATATTAAAATTTCATACGAAGATAAGTGCATCAGTTTGTTGTGTTATCTACCAGACTCGTGGGAAAGTGTGGTTGTTGTATAGGTAGCAATACAACTACATTGAAGTTTGATGAAATAGTCTCATCCTTGTTGTTGGAGGAGATGAGAAAGAAAAACATGGATTGCTAGAATGGAGATGCCTTGTCTATAAGAGGATGGTCCCATGACATAAATAGAAATAAGTCCTCCAGAGGGATCTCTAAATCTCGGGGAAAATATGTAAAGCTATGCTAGAAATGCAAAAAAGAAGGGCACTACAAAAAGGACTATAGATCTAAAACTATTGAGAAAGGAAAGGGATTTGATGATGCTCCTTTTGCAGAGGCTACAAACCACCTAAGAGGAAGGTGATGTGTACTTGGCTTCTTCTTCAAGTACACTTAGAACATCAAACATGATTGATTGACTTATGTGCATCCTTTCACATGATTCGCCATAGGGAGTGGCATGGAAAATTTTAGTGGGGAATATTCACCCTTTGGGGGAATTAAAGGGTTTTAAATTTTTAGTGGGCGAATATTTTGTATCATAGTACATTTTTGCAAATCGCCTCAAATAGCCCACCTTATTTTAAGGGAGAGGATAAAAAAGGTAAATTTAGCCATTGAAATTAGAAGTTACAACCTTCCATTCGCCCTAATTTTCAATAATAGGTTTTATTTAAGTGAATCCTATGGGCCAAATACCATATTTATAAAAAAAATATGGTAAATTAATAAAAATATAAATAAATGAGAGGTATGGTAAATAAATAAAACATTTTTTATATTTACTCCATTAGTCACCTTATCTACATGCAAGGGTGTAAACAAATAAAAATATAAATAAAGTGGAGGTATGGTAAATAAATAAATTTTTTTTTATACTTATTCAAAAGGTATGGTAAATAAATAAAAATATAAATAAACTAGACGTATGGTAAATAAATAAAACCTATTTTTATATTTAGTCCATAACCTCTTTCTATTTATGAAGGCTAAAAAAAAGGTTTTATTTAAGTGAATCCTATGGGCCAAATACCATATTTGTAAAAGAGGTATGGTAAATTAATAAAATATAAATAAACAAGAGGTATGGTAAACAAATAAAACATTTTTTTATATTTACTCCATAAGTCACTTTATATTTAAAGACACTCAAAAAATGCGTTATATTTAGGTGAAACCTATGGGCAAAATACTATGGGCTAGATTATTATCAAGACCATGAAAAAAATATTATTAACCCTAATATTAGTATTAATAAAAATAAAAATGGCACATGGTATTGACCCATGGTATTCACGTGGAATGTAGCGTATTTAAATGGGGGAATTAAACCAGCATAGATCCATCTTTACTCTAGATCTACTAAGCTCCGAGAGGGATCAAATATCGTGATATGCAAACTAGCATAGAGTGAAAAATATTTGATCCCTCTTGGGGCTTGGTGGATCAAGAGTAAAAATGGATGTTGTATTTTAATGTACGTTAAACATATTAATTTGGTTAAATAAAATTAAAATAAAATCATTATTTATTTTTATTATTTTTTATAAATTATTATAGTAATTTTTTACTCCAGGTTTTTATGTAACCCATGGTAATACCATGTATTCATGTGAGCATAAACTATTTAAAGGGGAAATTTTATCATCTTAGATCCATCTTAATTCTGGGTCTACCAAGTGCTCAGACGGATAAATAGATTTCATCCCCCTGAGAGTGGTAGATGTGGAGTTAAGATGGATGTAGGTTGGTTTTTATGATAATGAAGATATTAAATAGACTTAGGAAATTATATTGTAAAAACATCTTAAGGTGAATGGTTAAAGCTTAGTCACTTCACAAAATTTAGTAAAAAATATTAATATCTCCATTAATATTGGTTTTTAACTTTTTCTGATTTAACAAAAAAAATTCAAAACAATGAAACCATATCACTCTTTCCGCATCACCTTCGCAGAAGATTTCTCACCATTTTTCAAACATTCTCAATATGATATCTTCATGAAAAAGTTTAGGTACTGATGTTGGATTAGTTGTTTGAAAAATACGCGTTTGTACAACCTTTCATCTTCTGTGCTATTCTTAGTTTGTTCTAATGATCTGTAGGGGTTGGAGCCACCGCACCATATTTTCCTAAAAGGTGAAGATTGTTCACCAAAAAGGAAATTAATCTACATGTTACAATGCTGTTAAAAAATGCGAGACCTATGAGGGTAGTGAATTATGCTAATAAGCAATTTAGATTGGGAGAGATGTTAATTAAATTTATTATTTATTTGAGATTTCCAATAAAATAATAATAAATCTACATTTATATATTATTTATTGAATTGGAAGGTTCTCACAATGGTCACTTCTTCAATTAGATCCCTTCAAGCCTTTGGATACCTAATACTTTCTTATATTAATATAGT
>APFE031353671.1:31434-44454 GCA_000404065.3 Pinus taeda
ATGAATTAAAATTATTATTATAGTAATAACATGAATTAAATAATGATAATGATTAGTATAATAGTATTACAAAATAGTGTTACAATATAGTAAAACATAAAACATAAAATAAACAAACAATATAGCAGTAACATGAATTAAAATTATTTATATAGTAGTAACATGATGTAATGCCCCAGAACTGATGTAAATATTTAATTTGTACTGTGGTAAATGGAAGACTACTGAAACATTATTAACAGTTGAAATTTAATAATATTATTTTCTTTTGTTTAAGTAATGTTTCTTTAAAAGTTGGAACTTCCAAAGAAAGGGGAAGGCGAGATAGTTGTGGAATTCCCAAACCCTAACCGTCTTTCCTTAACTGGAAGGGGTTTCCAGAGAAAAAGGAAAAAGGAAAGGAGAACGGGGGATCACTGTGCTGTAGAGACAGACAGGGAAGGGAGAAGGAAAAGCTGGCTAAGTCTGGTGAGGACCAGAAAGCCAGGCACAGAGTGCAGACAACTTGCTGACGGACAGTGGTCCTGCAAGAAGCACGGGGGGAGATTCAGTTCCTGTAGAACGAATCTCACGGATGGGATGCAAATTAGAAGCAATTGGAAAGAGGTAATCTCGATTTCTGGGAGAGAAACAAGGTATTCAAAATGACCAGGTAAGCAATTGAACTCTGTAGAATATCAATTTTTTTTAACAGAGGAAAAAAAAAGAATGAGCAGTAAATGGTAGATGAGATGAATTGCATGACTCTATTCATTATTAAAAAAAATTGTACAGTGTACTGTGGTTTAACTAGCATGGTGTATAGCATACTCCGTTAAAGAATAAAACATAGAAAAAAAAAAGAAAAAAAGAAACAGTCTTGGAGTACAAAGGCACAACAACAAATTAAATTGTTATTCACTAGAATTTACGTTTCATTAACATTGCAAGAGTTACTTCTAGAAAACATAGTAACCCTGGCTATAGTAAGTCAAAATTGTAGAACCAGAAAAAAATGGAAGTAACATGCACCAGAGGACCTTGTTATGGTCTTCCTGATATAAAGGGAAAGAACTGTATTTTATGATATGGCTAGTGAATGGAACATTCGCGAAACAAGAAAACCCTCCAGACTCGTTCCTTTAATTATATATGGAGCGAATCATTGGAGAAGTCATTCAACCTTACCGAACCAACCGAGATAACTGTACACTCATGTAAAAAAAAGGGTCAAGCAATTCATAGAAATAATCCATAAGAAAACGGGTTATTAACATGGGTAAGTATTCTCGCCTGAGTAGGAGTACCATCTTTCCCGTCCAAGAACAGTAGACAGCCAGAACCATAAGGGTATTCCCTTCAAAACTCAACTGGGCAAGTCGATTAGTTAGAGTTCTAGACATCGAGTCACGAGAACTTGGGATTTTAATCCAGTAGCCAGGACAATGGTTTAACCAGGACATTATTTTAATAAAAATTAGCAACATAAGAAATCAAATGCACTCATAACCGAACTATTTCCTTTATGCGGCACCCAGAAGCACAAAAATTCCCTAAGCTGAGTCAGGAAATAGTCATGATTGGTATTCTGTTAGGAAAGACTTCAAATATTGTAAATACAGTAAGGAATTAAGCAAAACAAAGACCTGGTAATCATTTCAAATTGAGCCTAATTAATAATTGCAGAATGTAGACAATACAGTCACGAAGAAAGATTAACAACATAAATATCTATATAAATATGTATAGTGTTCAACATATATGACTGTCGCGGCATAGCCGAAACTAACCACTAGAAACAAAAATGCAACGAGAAGTCCGGCACAACCCAGTTCCACATTTTACATGAAATCACATTATAGACAATCAATGTATTGTGTAGCAGGGTCCTTCCCCTCTAATCAAGAATTCTTTGTCTATAGAAGGGAAAGTATCAAAACATAACAATAAAATAACTTAGCGGCAGTAAATACAATGTTGTTTGAGGAAATTACTCCGGGTAGTCCCATTCCAAGACTGTCGAGAGCCTCAAACTAAAATCGTATTTTAGTTCACTGCTACCCTGGACTATGCCCAGGACTTTAATACTTATTACAGAGGATTGCATGTCTGGTTGAAAGGGAATCAAACAAAGATAAGCTAATTGTAGCATTGAATCAGAGAACCTCAGAGAAACCTCCACTGCTGACCAGAATTCTCTCGTGCATGAAAAGCTTACCTGGAACCAAAGAAAATTCTTGCGAAAACAGTTGTACGGATACTATAATGCTGAGCCTCGACCTCGTTACCTCTCTCCTGCAAACACAAAACAAAAATAGAGATTAGAACCCGAATCAATATGGAAGCAGTCAACTGTAAAAAAAATATATGAGTGTGATAAGCGATAGCAGGGAATGAAACCTGGTATGAGCACGAACCATCTAGATACCAAGGGTGGGCTCAGGTAGCACAAAAAATCCTCCGGTGGACATCTGTTATAGGAAGGGCTCGCAGAGCGAAGGAGGGAAACAATGAACCAAACCAATGAGAAAAGTAAAGGCTGAACGAGGCATAAACCCGATATGGCGGTGGAGTAATCCTCAAATCGGTTCCAGGCCATCAGATTTGGAACCCTCATTCTTAATCATCGATGGAGTGGGAGGTCCAAGGTCGTAGTGGGAAACCCAAGGTCGCAGAACCCAAGCCTCACCTACCGACCACGTCAGTACAGGCGATCACATAGTTAACGCCGTGTATTAACATTATATTTATTTGAAATATTTACATTGTAATATCTAACGACTATGGTACCCAGATGTAAACTCATAAATTATTTTCCGGCGGTGGGAGTATGTAAAATAAATGCAGTTAAACAATAATCACATGGGTGCATCGCACTGTCATTGTGACACGTCAGTTGGCATTATTAAATTTTTTTATTATTGTATAGTTGGAATGGAGTGTTACAAGTGGTATTAGAGCCAAGTTTTCAAAACTGTGGCCTTTGGGAGATAAATGGTTGAAATAGATTCATTTTATGTTATCTGCATAAATAAAAAAAAAATAAAAAAAATTATAAGTTTGTTGTGCTAATTATTTCCTTTGACTAGGTTCTTAAGAAGAAATAGGGGACAGTCAATAAGAGAAGGGTAGGCAATGGACCCCATGGATTCGTAGCTAGTCAGGGACCAGCCATAAACCCCAGAAGAAACCCAGAGTTATGGGTACAGATTGGGGAAGAGACTCAAAATACGAACCATGCGATACTAGAAATAGTACAAGAACTGAGGAATGAAATAGCACGATTACGAGAAGATAACACTAGAATAACCATGGAACAAGAAAGAATTTTAAAGAGTTTATCAGACAAACAGAACCAACAATTGCCAAATCCTAGTGCTGAACAACAGAGAGGGTCGGAAGAACAAAACCTCCATAGAAAACCAGAAATATCGGAAGGAAGGAATGAAGAACAAGGGGAAGTTCTAATAACGCTTCTGAGCAGCACACATCGAAGAGGCAGTGGATTGAACTGCAAGTTGAGTTTCGGAAAATCAAACCGCCGCATTTTGACGGAGAACAAGAAGAGGCAGTAGAGGCATGGTTAATTAATATGAACAAATATTTTCAGCTGTACGAATATGATCATAACCTCAAGGCACGCTTACCTATCTTTCAATTACAAGGGAAAGCCACCTTATGGTGGGAGGAAGTCAAAATAGTGAGAGGTGTAAATGAGCAGAATATTACCTGGGACAAATTTCAAAAATATTTTAAAGAAAGGTATCTGACATAACGATTTTACGATGAAAAAGCAAGAGAATTTCATGACTTGTATCTGGGACAACAGACCATGGACGAATTTATCACTCTCTTCACCTCGTTACTTCGTTATGTACCTTATATTAAAGAAGAGAGGGCTAAAGTACAAAGATTTATCAATAGTTTACCCCTTGAATTTGACAATCCAAAGGCTATGGATGAAGTCATACGTAAGGCTAGAATTTGCTATCAGCAAAGAAAACTGAAAGGAGAAGTCACAGGGAAAAGGGGACCTGATAAAAGAAACAACAGATTGGATGGAAATGGTAAAGGGAGCCATGGAGGAAGTAACAGGAGTTTTGTGAAAGGAACGAACAGCAGAAACTTCCTGAAAAATTCACTCAGGACAAGGCCAACCAGTGAATCGAGAACCAATGAGCCCCCTAGTAAATTGGACAGTGAAGTAACAACAAGACCTCCTGTACAGTGTTGGGGCTATGGCAGACCCCATTATATTAAGAACTGTCCACAACAAAAGGGAACTGAATAGATCTCCCAAATTCAAGAAGCATCGAAAATTGGTGACATGGGACGAGTATACCTCGGATTAATGCTGCCCTGGAATATCGTCAAGTGGAGTATCAACCGACTATGGTAGAACTCGAAGGTAAAATTTTAGACTTCTCTGTAACTATTTTAATTGACCTGGGAGCCACATTGAGTTACATTAGTCCCAAGGTGGTAGAGCACTGTAAATTGTAGGCTGTAAAATTTAAGAATCCCTGGCTATTACAGCTGGCTACAGGGGCTAAAAGATGAGTGATTGCTAAAATTACTAACTGCCCCTTAAAGGTAGCTAGAAAACCAGTAACAGCAGACTTAAATGTGCTTCCCCTAGGTTCCTACGACATTCTAATTGGCATGGATTGGTTAGAAAAGCACTGGTCCCTTGTCGACTATAAAACAAAGACTATTTATTATAGGGATGAGCTGGGAGTACACCAGGAGAGGCAAGGAATTAAGTGGCCAGTACAAATTTGGCCAGTAACCGCATCTCAGTTAGAAAAATGCATCAGAAAAGGGTGTCAGATTTACGCCATCCAAGTAGGCTATGCGGACTCAAAAGACAAAACAGCCTTATTGGATAACATCCCTGTAATACAGGAATTTGCAGATGAATTTCCAGAGGAGATTCCTGGGTTGCCACCTAAGAGGGACATAGACTTCACCATCAAATTGGTATCAAGGGTAGCGCCAGTATCACAAGCCCCCTATCAAATGAGCGTACCTGAGTTGACAGAATTGAAAATGCAGTTACAGGAACTGCTAGATAAAAACTATATTTGCCCTAGTGTTTCCCCATGGGGAGCCCCAGTGTTATTCATTAAGAAAAAAGATGGAACCCTTCACATGTGTATAGAATATCATCAACTGAACAAACTGACCATCAAAAACAAGTACCCTCTACCTCGAATTGATCAACTTTTTGATCAAGTGAAGGGTGCAACAGTATTTTCTAAGATTGATTTACGATTAGGTTATCACCAGATCAGGATTAAGGAAGAGGACATCGCTAAAACAACGTTCAGAGCAAGGTATGGAAATTATGAATTTGTGGTGCTGCCTTTCGGGTTAACTAACGCACCTTCAACTTTCATGTGTTTGACGAACCACATATTTCATCAATATTTGGACAAATTTGTATTAATATTCATTGATGATATATTGATATACTCCCGCACCATGGAGGAGCACAAGGAGCACCTCAGATTGGTACTGCAAACTCTCCGGGAACATCAGTTGTATGCTAAGTTTAGCAAGTGCGACTTTTACAAGGAAGAGATACAATATCTGGACCACATAATCACGAGGGAAGGGATTGCAGTGGACCCTGAAAAGATAAGGACCATAATGGAGTGGCAGGCACCAAAAGATGTGGCATACGTCAGGTATTTTATGGGATTGGCAGGATATTACAGACGATTTGTAGAAGGCTTCTCAAGGGTAGCCTACCCCGTCACCTCCTTACAAAAAAGGGAAAAGCCTTCAAATGGACCCTGGAATGCCAAAAAAGTTTTGGGCAGCTTAAACATCTGCTCACCACAGCACCCGTTTTGAGCATAACAGACCCTAATAAAGTTTATGTGGTGTGCACCAACGCAAGTAAAGAAGGTGTGGGAGGTGTGTTGATGCAAGAAGGTAAGGTAATTTCTTATGAATCCAAGAAACTCAAGGAGCATGAACATAATTACTCTGCCTATGATTTAGAGTTAGCTGCCGTCATACACGCATTAAAAATGTGGCGAAATTATCTTGTGGGAAGGAAATTCTTACTGATGATTGACCGCCACAGTTTGACCAACTATTTTAGTCAACCCACTTTGAACGCTAGACAAGCACGGTGGGCAGATTTCCTCAGCAGTTTCGACTTGGAAATTAAACATTTAAAGGGAAAAGAGAACTAGGTGGCCGATGCCTTAAGTCGAAAGGTCCACTGTTTGTATGAAGTTTCCTATAGTAATTGGAAAAGCCCCTTCGAGGAAATGATAAAAAGGACAACAAAACAAGATGTTATGTACTAGCAAATAAAATAGCAAGTACAACAGCCTAAAAATGAGAAAAATCAGCAAGGATATGAAATAGATAACGTTGGAATATTGTACTACAAAAAAAGGCTATATGTACCTGATCAAACCAATATTAAAAAAATGATTCTCGACGAATTCCATATCAGCCACTATGCTGGACACCCTGGATATCAAAAATGATCACTGCAATTCGTGAAGAGTACTATTGGTTCGGAGTGAAAAAGAATGTGGCTGAGTATTTGGCATGGTGTTTGGAGTGTCAACAAATTAAGGAGGAGCATCAACATCCAGCGGGGTTACTGCAGCCATTACCCATTCTGGAATGGAAATGGGAAACCATTTCTATCGACTTTATAATAGGACTGCCTAGGACGAAGAAGAACAACGATTCTATTATGGTGGTGGTGGAAACGTTAAGCAAAGCAGCACATTCCATACCTGTGCAATCCACTTACCGGGCTGTACAGATCGCCCATATCTTCATGCAGAATGTGTTTAAATTACATGGACTTCCGAAGACGATAATTTCATATCGTGATGTGAAGTTCACATCAGCCTTTTGGAGGACGCTCTTTACGGAATTGGGAAAGCAGTTGAACTTCAGTACAACGTACCATCCCCAGACCAATGGACAAACAGAGCGGGTGAACCAGGTGGTTGAAGACATGCTACGAGCATATGTGATGTAGAAACCAACACAATGGGAAGAGTATTTTCATTTAGTTGAATTTGCATACAATAACGGATATCATACTTCCCTACAAATGAGTCCTTTCGAAGTATTATACAGACGGAAATGCCGCACACCGTTGAGTTGGGGTGGCCCTGAGGATAAACTAAGGTTGGGACCAAAGATGCTTAAGGAAATGGAGGATATGGTGAAAAGAGTACGCTCCAATTTAAAGGTCGCTCAAGATAGGCAAAAGAGTTTCGCTGATCGGAAAAGGAGATTCAAAGAATACCAAGTCGGTGACCATGTTTATGTAAGAATTCAAGCCCCGAAGAGCACACTACAATGGAGTGGGTGTACCAAGTTGGCACCACGATATTGTGGACCATTCCAAGTCTTGGCAAGAATTGGGCCAGTGGCTTATCAACTCGCCCTACCAAGTCACATCCGAATCCACAACGTCTTCCATGTGTCTATCTTAAAAAAATATGTTTATGACCCCAAACATGTAATCAAATGGCAAGACATATGGGTAAGAATTAGTTCTAGCAGATCACTTCCAAGACTTATTTACAAGAAAACTGACTTAGAATATTTCTTGTTGCAGGTTGAACAGGAAGGCGAAATCTTAGTTGAGCCACTGAGGATTCTCGACGGGAGAGAAGTACAGCTACGGAAGCGATTTATTACCCAAGTTAAAGTGCAATGGCAGCACTTTGGGCCTGACGAGGCCACTTGGGAAGACAAAGAGTTCATGAGGAAGGCTCACTCGGAGCTATTATTAGCCGACGGACATCAAGACGATGTCCAAATTTGAGGAGGGAGAGATGTAATGCCCCAGAACTGATGTAAATATTTAATTTCTACTGTGGTAAATGGAAGACTACTGAAACATTATTAACAGTTGAAATTTAATAATATTATTTTCTTTTGTTTAAGTAATGTTTCTTTAAAAGTTGGAACTTCCCAAGAAAAGGGGAAGGCCAGACAGTTGTGGAATTCCCAAACCATAACCATCTTTCCTTAACTGGAAGGGGTTTCCAGAGAAAAAGGAAAAAGGAAAGGAGAACGGGGGGATCACTGTGTTGTAGAGACAGACAGGGAAGGGAGAAGGAAAAGTTGGATAAGTCTGGTGAGGACCAGATAGCCAGGCAAAGAGTGCAGACAACCTGCTGACGGACAGTGGTCCTGCAAGAAGCACAGGGGGAGATTCAGTTCCTGTAGAACGAATCTCACGGATGCGAGGCAAATTAGAAGTAATTGGAAAGAGGTAATCTCGATTTCTGGGAGAGAAACAAGGTATTCGAAAAGACTAGGTAAGCAACTGAACTCTGTAGAATATTATTTTTTTTTAACAGAGGAAAAAAAAAGAATGACCAGTAAATGTTAGATGAGATGAACTGCATGACTCTGTTCATTAATAAAAAAATTTGCACAGTGTACTGTGGTTTAACTAGCATGGTGTATAGCATACTCTGGTAAAGAATTAAAAAAGAAAAAAGAAAAAAAAAACAGTCTTGGAGTACAAAGGCACAACAACAAATTAAATTGTTATTCACTAGAATTTACGTTTCATTAACATTGCAAGAGTTAATTCTAGAAAAAATAGTAACCCTGGCTATAGTAAGTCAAAATTATAGAACCAGAAAACAATGGAAGTAATATGCACCATAGGACCTTGTTATGGTCTTCCTGATATAAAGGGAAAGAACTGTATTTTATGATACGGCTAGTGAATGGAACATTCGGGAAACAAGAAAACCCTTCAGACTCGTTCCTTTAATTATCTATGGAGCGAATCATTGGAGAAATCATGCAACCTTACCGAACCAACCGAGATAACTGTACACTCATGTAAAAAAAGGGGTGAAGCAATTCATAGAAATAATCCATAAGAAAATGGGTTATTAACAGGGGTAAGTATTCTCGCCTGAGTGGGAGAACCATCTTTCCCATCCAAGAACAGTAGATAGCCATAACCATAAGGGTATTCCCTTCAAAACTCAACTGGGAAAGTCGATTAGTTAGATTTCTAGACATTGAGTCACGAGAACTTGGGATTTTAATCCAGTAGCTAGGACACTGGTTTAATCAGGACATTATTTTAATAAAAATTAGCAACATAAGAAATCAAATGCACTCATAACCGAACTATTTCCTTTATGTGGCACCCAGAAGCACGAAAACTCCCTAAGCTGAGTCAGGAAATAGTCCTGATTGGTATTCTGTTAGGAAAGACTTCAAATATTGTAAATATGGTAAGGAATTAAGCAAAACAAAGACCTGGTAATCATTTCAAATTGAACCTAATTAATAATTGCAGAATGTAGACAATACAGTCACGAAGAAAGATTAACAGCATAAATATCTAAATAAATATGTACAGTGTTCAACATATATGACTGTCGGGGCAGAGCCGAAACAAACCACTGGAAACACAAATGCAACGAGAAGTCTGGCACCACCCAGTTCCGCATTTTACATGAAATAACATTATAGACAATCACTGTATTGTGTAGCAGGGTCCTTCCCCTCTAATCAAGATTTCTTTGTCTATAGAAGGGAAAATATCAAAACATAAGAAAATGGCGGGTTTACTGCAGCCATTACCCATTCTGGAATGGAAATGGGAAACCATTTCTATGGACTTTATAACAGGACTTCCTAGGATGAAGAAGAACAACGATTCTATTATGGTGGTGGTGGACAAGTTAAGCAAAGCAGCACATTCCATAATTGTGCAATCCACTTACCGGGTTGTACAGATCGCCCATATCTTCATGCATAATGTGTTTAAATTACATGGACTTCCAAAGAAGATAATTTCGGACCGTGATGTGAAGTTCACATCAGCCTTTTGGAGGATGCTCTTTACGGAATTGGGAAAGCAGCTGAACTTCGGTACAACGTACCATCCCCAGACCGATGGACAAACAGAGTGGGTGAACCAGGTGGTTGAAGACATGCTACGAGCATATGTGATGCAGCAACCAACACAATGGGAAGAGTATTTTCATTTAGTTGAATTTGCATACAATAACGGATATCATACTTCCCTACAAATGAGTCCTTTCAAAGTATTATACGGACGGAAATGCCGCACACCCTCGAGTTGAGGTGGCCATGAGGATAAACTAAGATTGGGACCAGAGATGCTTAAGGAAATGGAGGATATGGTGAAAAGAGTATGCTCCAATTTAAAGGTCGCTCAAGATAGGCAAAAGAGTTTCGCTGATCGGAAAAGGAGATTCAAAAAATACCAAGTCGGTGACCATGTTTATGTAAGAATTCAAGCCCAGAAGAGCACACTACAATGGAGTGGGTGTACCAAGTTGGCACCGCGATATTGTGGACCATTCCAAGTCTTGGCAAGAATTGGGCCAGTGGCTTATCAACTCACCCTGCGAAGTCACATCCGAATCCACAACGTCTTCCATGTGTCTATCTTAAAAAAATACGTTTATGACCCCAAACATGTAATCAAATGGCAAGACATATGGGTAAGAATTACTTCTAGCAGATCACTTCCAAGACTTCTTTACAAGAAAACTGACTTAGAATATTTCTTGTTGTAGGTTGAACCGGAAGGCGAAATCTTGGTCGAGCCACTGAGTATTCTCGACGGGAGAGAAGTACAGCTGCGGAAGCGAGTTATTACCCAAGTTAAAGTGCAATGGCAGCACTTTGGGCCTGACGATGCCACTTGGGAAGATGAAGAGTTCATGAGGAAGGCTCACCTGGAGCTGTTATTAGCCGACGGACATCAAGACGATGTCCAAATTTCAGGAGGGAGAGATGTAATGCCCCCGAACTGATGTAAATATTTAATTTGTACTGTGGTAAATGGAAGACTACTGAAACATTATTAACAATTGAAATTTAATAATATTATTTTCTTTTGTTTAAGTAATGTTTCTTTAAAAGTTGGAACTTCCCAAGAAAAGGGGAAGGATAGGCAGTTGTGGAATTCCCAAACCATCACCGTCTTTCCTTAACTGGAAGGGGTTTCCAGAGAAAAATGAAAAAGGAAAGGAGAACAGGGGGGATCACTGTGTTGTAGAGATAGACAGGGAAGGGAGAAGGAAAAGCTAGCTAAGTCTGGTGAGGACCAGATATCCAGGCAAAGAGTGCAGACAACTTGCTGACGGACAGTGGTCCTGCAAGAAGCACGGGGGGAGATTCTGTTCCTGTAGAACGAATCTCACGGATGGGAGGAAAATTAGAAGTAATTGGAAATAGGTAATCTCGATTTCTGGGAGAGAAGCAAGGTATTCGAAAAGACTAGGTAAGCAACTGAACTCTGTAGAATATTATTTTTTTTTAAGAGAGGAAAAAAAAAGCATGGGAGTAAATGGTAGACGAGATGAATTGCATGACTCTGTTCATTATTAAAAAAAATTGCACAGTGTACTGTGGTTTAACTAGCATGGTGTATAGCATACTCTGTTAAAGAATAAAACAAAAAAAAATAAAAAAATAAAAAAACAGTCTTGGAGTACAAAGGCACAGCAACAAATTAAATTGTTATTCACTAGAATTTACATTTCATTAACATTGCAAGAGTTACTTCTAGAAAACATAGTAACCCTAGCTATAATAAGTCAAAATTATAGAACCAGAAAACAATGGAAGTAATATGCACCACAGGACCTTGTTATGGTCTTCCTGATATAAAGGGAAAGAACTGTATTTTATGATATGGCTAGTGAATGGAACATTCGCGAAACAAGAAAACCCTTCAGACTCGTTCCTTTAATTATCTATGGAGCGAATCATTGGAGGAGTCATTCAACCTTACCGAACCAACCGAGATAACTGTACACTCATGTAAAAAAAAGGGTGAAGCAATTCATAGAAATAATCCATAAGAAAACAGGTTATTAACAGGGGTAAGTATTCTCGCCTGAGCGGGAGAACCATCTTTCCCATCCAAGAACAGTAGATAGCCAGAACCATAAGGGTATTCCCTTCAAAACTCAACTGGGAAAGTCGATTAGTTAGATTTCTAGACATTGAGTCACGAGAACTCGGGATTTTAATCCAGTAGCTAGGACACTGGTTTAACCAGGAAATTATTTTAATAAAAATTAGCAACATAAGAAATCAAATGCACTCATAACCGAACTATTTCCTTTATGCGGCACCCAGAAGCACGAAAATTCCCTAAGCTGAGTCAGGAAATAGTAATGATTGGTATTCTGTTAGGAAAGACTTCAAATATTGTAAATATGGTAAGGAATTAAGCAAAACAAAGACCTGGTAATCATTTCAAAATTAGCCTAATTAATAATTGCAGAATGTAGACAATACAGTCACGAAGAAAGATTAACAGCATAAATATCTAAATAAATATGTACAGTGTTCAACATATATGACTTTCGGGGCATAGCCGAAACAAACCACTGGAAACACAAATGAAACGAGAAGTCTGGCACAACCCAGTTCCGCATTTTACATGCAATCACATTATAGACAATCACTGTATTGTGTAGCAAGGTCCTTCCCCTCTAATCAAGATTTGTTTGTCTATAGAAGGGAAAATATCAAAACATAACAATAAAATAACTTAGTGGTGGTAAATACAATGTTATTTGAGGAAATTACTCCGAGTAGTCCAATTCCAGGACCGCCGAGAGTGTTATAAAACCATCTCAAGAAAAGATAGAAAAGATAGATCAATGCCTTAGAATTTAGCCTCTTCGAGGGGCAACCTCCTTTACATTGCATAAATGAACAATTCTTGGATGATTCAAATGAAAATACCTCCTCTCTATATATAGGAGTCTAAGGGGCCATAAGATAATCAAAGCCTACATAACAATAATAATGAAAGGGCACAATAATAATAATAGTGGGCTTCTATGGGGCACAATAGTAACAATATGGGCACTACATGGGTACATCAATATAATAAGTGGGTTGTACTAATAATAATAAGGGATTACTCTAGTAGTATAGCAGCCTAACATGCCCCTCTCCTTCAAAAAGTGTTGTCCTCAACGCTTGAGTAGTTCTTGATGCTTCTGTATAAAATTATTGTCC
>APFE031353684.1:1591-38493 GCA_000404065.3 Pinus taeda
AATCCTCACAGATGCTTTATGGATGTGGAGATTTTCCATTCCTTAATGGCTTTAATTTTGCTAGGGTCTACCTTAACTCCTTCATGAGATACAATATGACCCAGATATTCCACCTCCTTGACTCCAAAGAAACATTTGGATCTTTTTGCGTATAATTGTTTCTCCTCCAATAGTTGTAGCACCCTGTCAACATGTTCAACATGATCCTTCCAAGACTTGCTGTAGATTAGTATATCATCAAAAAATACTAACACAAATTTTCTAAGGAATGGTTTGAAAATTGAATTCATCAAACCCTGAAATGTTGAAGGTGCATTGGTAAGGCCAAAAGGCATGACCAAAAATCCATAATGACCCTCATGAGTTCTAAATGTTGTTTTCGGAATGTCTTCAGTTTTCATTCTGATTTGATGATATCCTGAACGAAGATCCAACTTGGTGAAGTAAATTGATCCATGCAATTCATCCAGTAATTCATCAATGACAGGAATGGGGAACTCATCTTTAATAGTGAGCTTGTTGAGCTCCCTATAATCTGGACACATGCGCCATGATCCATCCTTCTTGTGCACCAATACTACTGGAGCAGAGAAAGAACTTTGACTCGCTTGAATTATACCAACCTCTAGCATTTCTGCAACCATACATTCAATTTCACTCTTTTGGACATAGGGATATCTGTACGGCCTGATGTTTGGGGGAACACTTCCTGGAATTAGATGAATAACATGATCATGATCACGCACAGGTGGGAGACCTTTAGGAGTCTCAAATACCTTGGAATGATTATCCAGAACTTTTTGGAGATCTGGAGAAATAGATGATTCCGACGTGGAAACATCTAGCGAACATAATTGTGCAATTGCACCTCTTTGTTTCTTTTTTAGAAGCTTTGTCATACCATTAGAGCTGATTATCTTTCCTGGTTTCCCTGCAATACCCCTTAATTAAACTTCCTTTCCTTCCGTAGAATATTTCATGAAAAGTTCTTGAAAATTAAAAGCTATTGTACCCAAGGATTGTAGCCATTGGACTCCTAATACAACATCAGCACCTCCCATTAGAACGGAAAGCATTGGGCTAGTCAATACATATTCTCCCATGGATAGCTTGATATTATGGCACTTTCCAGAGAAATTTATTGTTCTTCCATTTGCAACCATCACTTGACACTCTGGTGCTGGATATAAGAAGCAATTCAATTCTTTCGCTACCTTACAAAGAATAAAATTGTGAGTACTTCCTGAATCAATCAACACTATTACCTTTTTCTTCTTGATTTGTCCTTCTATCTTGATGGTTTGAGGAGCGGTAATTCCCGCCATGCATTACAAGATATGGTCAGATTCATTTGTTCTTCATCTAGGCTTTGTTCCTGGAGTATATCCTCTTCTTTTGACATTTCTTGCTCCTTTTCTTCTTCCTCTTCACAATCTATGTAGAATAATTTCTTCTCAGCACACTTATGACCTTTAGTGTATTGCTATCACAACTGTAACAAAGCCCTTTTGCTCATTTTTCTTCCAATTGTTGTGGTGTCAACCTTATAGGTTGTGGAAGACTAGCAGCAACACCACTTCCATCTTTATAGATGTGAGTGGTATGCTCCCTGGTTGCCATAATTTTGCTTTCCATTTTTCTTGCTAACCTGAATGACTTCTCTAATGAATCAGGTTCCCAAAGGCGAACATCATGTTGGATATTATCCTTTAAAGACCCTATGAACACATCAATCCTATGCTCCTCTGGAATATCTTTTACCCTTATGTTCAATTTTTGGAACTCCTCAACGTGCTCCATTATTGAACCCTTTTGTCTGAGACTTATCAATTGGCTAAAAAAAATTGTTGCTTTTTGTCATAATGTGCCATCAATTCTTCTGTAAAAATTGCCCAAGTGATAAATTGTTTACGAGAGCAAAGCCATTGATACCATACAAACTGATGTGGTTCCAAATATAAAGTTGCCATACGTACCTTTTGTGTGTTTTGCACATTATTGAGATCGAAAAATTGCTCCATCTGTAATATCCATGTTGCAGGATCCTTGCCATCAAACTTCCTCATACCGATTTTTGGAATATGGTGGGTCTTTGATCTAACATTAGAGTCAATGGAATCATGATTAACATTTCTTTTGTTCTCATCATGAGTTTCCTTTACTACCCTTTCACCCTTAGTGACCCTTTCTTGTAGCAACTTATTCATAGTTATCTTCAATTCTTCCATGTTTGTTTTCAAATCTATCTTCAAATCATCCATCTTAGCTTCCACGTCATTCATCTTAGTTTCCACGTCATTCATCTTAGCTTCCACGTCATTCATCTTAGCTTCTACACCTTTCTTTAAACAATCCATCTTAGATTCTGTTCCTTTTTGTGCAAGTGACACTTGTTGCACTTGGTCTCGTAATTTTGATATATCATGTTGCATTTCTTCCTCTTCTTCATGAGTCATGCTAGAGCTTTGAAGTCCCCTACTAGGTGTTTCCATTTTCTTTCTTCGGGTCATCAATTACTGATAATAATGCTTCAATATGCCCTTTGAATTCCTTCAAAATATTTTTTCAAACCAAGCTTAAGCAAACATTTAAAAAAATATACACACCTTTTTTCACTTTGTAGGAGCTCGATATTGCCTCTAATTTATCTTTGTAATTTCAGATCATCTAGTTCGAAAATTGTGACCTATGGTAGCCCTCTGTGTCTTCTTTCCAATGCCACCAGTCTGACCCCAATTGGATTCTCCAATGAAGAGTTATGCCAAATCTCCCACAGTGACCTGATTATAGACTAATTCAGTATAACGAACTTGTACGACGTGCCAAGTGTCCCTGTTTTGACATGTGGCCCTGAAAAATATATACCAAAAGCTACAGTCCCTCCTCTTTCTGTACCTTCTTACGAAATTTCAATTTGATTCTTAGAGAGAAAGTTATGACGATTTTCACCAGGTCACCTGTTTTGAATGTAATTTAGGATTCTGCAAAAGGACCAAGTTCCTCAGTTCATGTCTCCTAAAATATAGAGCAAAAAGCTTTGAAATTCAGAACTGAGATTTAGTGTGATGTCTTCTCAAATGGGTTTTTTTTAGCTTCTGAAACGTCATAGGAGAAACGTTATAGTGGAAAAGCCACGATGACCTGTTTGGAGCAGCGAAACCCTAGAATCCAAAGCTCTGATACCAAATTTTATGAAACCACCTCAAGAAAAGATAGAAAATATAGATCAACACCTTAGAATTCAGCCTCTTCGAGGGGGCAACCTCCTTAATATTACATAAATGAACAATTCTTGGATGATCCAAATGATAAAACCTCCTTTCTATATATAAGAGTCTAAGCAGTCACAATATAACCCAGCCGACCTAACAATAATAATATAAAGCCACAAAAATAAGAATAGAGGGATTCTATGGGGCACAGTAATAAAAATATGGGGACAATAGGGGCACAACAATATTAATAAGGGGTACAGCTACAATAGTAATGGAGTAATCACTAGTATTATAGGGACCCAACAAATTACTTCCTGGGTTGCCTCCTATAGCAAAGCAACCTTTTGTCCCGGACGTGTCCTTTCCACCAGTTTAGTGAGTCGTAGTTGGATTTCCTTCTTTCACTGTTGTGCTGCCATCCTTTCTAATATATCCATGTCTAGGGCATGCCATTCCAGAGGCTATGCTACCAATACTTCGTAAATTGCATCGTTTGTTGCAATGAATGGGAGGTTGACCCATGTTCTCTGTGGATCCTTCTGTGCCAGGATATATAGGTTGTGCATGTTTGGTTTGAACTCAGTCGTGCTTTGCAAACTGTTGGGGACATCCATGGTTTGTGAGCGATCCATGTCCGTATACTCGCTTCCATGAATATCAAAAATACCTTGATCTCCTGGACCCTCGTGGCATCCTTTGTAACCTAGAGCGAGGTAAACCACACTGCTTCAGGTAGGTTGTGCTCAATGCTGGGAAATTGGCTACCTTGCGGTAGTTCTCCTGCAACCAGAAGGATTGATAGTAGCAACCATGCATAATGGAAAGTCTTACCTTTTTCCTGTGCTTCCTTACAATTTGTCAGAAATTCGTCACATAAGAACTACGCCCAATTGAACTGAACTCCTTTTGCACACTGCTCCGCAAGCACAATGACAAGGGTTAGCACCCCATCTTCATGAAATTTCCTCATGAGTTTACTAACTAGTAGCTGGGTGGCAACTCATACCCATCAGTCTTTGATGCTTGCTATTACAGACCCACACTTTTGTTCTTCTAGCTTATATTTAGCCTTCATTTTTCTGCAAGATCCACATCACTACTTGTTCTAGCTATGTCTGTGGGGTCATTCCATTTAATAGACAGGTGAGTAATCCAGTGTACTAAATTAGCTGTGATAGGAATTGACTCTTCCAACCAGAGATACCCATAATGTACCAAACAGAGTAACTGTCAGATAACAAAAATGGTGATGGCCGCATGGTGATAGTGGGATATCCACCTCAAATTAAGTAAGCCCGCCTTTTCCACACCCAGTAACCATTTACATGGTAGTAATTTGTCTGCAGCCAATTGGGGGAACTTGTAAACTATCCGCAAGATCCCAATATCTGAACTTGATACTCGGTACTCAGCCCAACGGTAAACCATCAAACCTTATCTCATCCAGAAGAAGCGAGGTATCAAGCGTACTCTTCACAGCATCTAGGTCCTTTGGTATCTTGCTCGTCCCATTTCATGGAGAGACATATGGGGGTAGTGAAGGTATTTGGAACACATCATCTTCTTCCTCATCCTATGCTTCAATCTAAGCGATCAAGGCTTGCAAATCTTCTTCATCCTCATCGGGTTCAGTGGTGATTTATTTTCCCTTTTTGGCCACTGACAATTTAATCAATGTCGGTGATACCGTGAATGGCCCCATCATTTGCTTGTATTTCTGAGGTCGCGGTGTTCATGGGGACTTTAGAACCTCGGGGGCTGCAACCACTTCATCTGGCTCCTCCTGGGTTGGATGCAGCTCTTCCGCGAACCAAGCTCGGGTTCTTGCCATGGTACTCATGGGATGCCTTGTAGCAAGGTGTTTGCTGGTCTTCACTGGTTCAAATTTTACATATCCTAGTGTTGTCCAGAGGTTGTTATAGGAGCATGTAAATTTGAATATATCCCTTCCCTCCACTTCCATTTCATTAATATCTTCTAGGCGGCAAATATTTTTGTATCTAACTCAGAACTTATGTCTTAATGACCCACTACCCGCTCCTCTCTGCCTTGACTGGAACTTCTTGTCGGGAATATTGGCAATAACAGTCACCTACCAACCTTCCCATGCAGTAGTACAACCCCTTTTGTGTAGCCGCGATCGTGCTCTTCGAATGGCCCTGCATGGAGCATTCTTTCTGCGCCGACCTTCGTAGACTTGTTTATAGTCCTACACCTTATTTCAACTATGGGGGGCACTGAGACTATGCTTTCCACACTGGTCAGGTGGTCGCTCCCCAGGTGCGAAGTCTCAACATCCCTGCTAGCTCGAGCTGCGGGCACCTTTCAAGTGCCCTCGTATCTGTTAGCTCCTCAGGTGCTGCTATATGGGGTATACTCCTCCATTAGTGCGGTCGCAGCCATTATAGCAGGGTCACAACTCATTCTATTACTGAGGTAGACCTGGCCAGACCTAGTTCCCTTATGTTTAAATTCGCGTGGCCCGCTTTTGTGATGCCCTTTTTTATTTTGTTGATTCCTTTCCCTAACATCGTGCTTTTTCTTCTCTGTTGTGCCCATTTTTTATTGATTTCACAAAGCCTGCTACTACCGCGCCCATTCTAGGTTCCCTCTTATCTTACTATTAAGAAGCTCACCGTTGCCTCCCTCCTATGATAGGTCCATTGAATCCTTGGTATCCACAGAGTCCCAGTGGATCGTCTTATGTTGTTCATGCACCCCCTACTTTCTTACTGGTTTTGTCGCGGACAGTTGCCACGCTGCATCGCTGCTGTGAATTCAGATTTTTGATTTGGATGTGGTTAGGTGTTAGCACACCATACACCCGCACCCTATGTCAGTAATGGATGCTCACCCCCTTTTGTCCTCCAACATGTATGCATGCTCGCCTCCTATATTCATGCCACTTTCCCCTAGTCGTTTGGTGTATACTCCACCCTTGTGCAGTTGTTGCACATGGTGACCCCATGTGCACACCCTACTTTCTTCCAAACTTGTCGGTTCGTAGTGGTCTACTAGTTCCTTTACTTTTCTTGCACCCTTATCGGTTGGATGTTCCCTTTCTTCTATCGTTACAAGATGTAGTGATCTAATCATCATATTACAATTTAGCATTGTTACCTCATGCAATTGGTTCTGTCGTCGCTCAATCTCTTCATCAAAGTCCGATGTACAGGAATTATTGTGTTCCCATGAGATTTTCTCGGCCACTGTCAGATTCACCCAATCTTGATCTTGCATTGTGATCTGGTAGATATGATCCAAGTCCTCATCAATCTCATCGTCGCGTACGGGTTTAGTGTAGTGCGCTCCTTCAGCTGGATCTAGCGAAATGACTATGTGTAGAGACTTTTTCTCAAATATCATCTTCCAGAATTTTAAATTAATGACTCCATTCATGTCCATGGCCCAGTCTACCCCCAATAGTGTTGGGTAAAGGTTACTATCATCCACAATTTCTATCACCTCAAAGTCTGTTCGTGTGCTCGCGCCTTCTATATCTACTGTGACTCCTTGTAGTCTCCCCATTGTTATAGACATATTTGGGCACTGCAACCCCAATCAAATATGTCCATAAACCAAGGGCTCTCAAACCCCTAAAATTTTTGTTTTAAACCCTAAAGGATCAAGGTCAACTGATTACATCATTTCCTAGAAGTTCTCCCTAAAAAACTACTGAGAACTGGTCAAAACTGGACCATACAGACTGCTCCATGTTGAGGGTGTGATGCATCTCACCTGTTACACACAAAGGGTGCAATGCATACTGAAAATCCCTTCTGTAGGGTGCGATGAGCGAGAGCAGACAAATGGCAGAGGCAGTTTTCTAAGTGGAAAGTCAGAGAATATTCTAGAAACTTCTCATATGACACTTGCCTCTTTGAATTCACCCAGGGATGAGTAAGAGATCATGAAATCTCCAAGTGGAACCAAGAACTATCAGTGAAATGAAACTAATCAAAATCCCAAAAACTGACTCACCCCCCTGCAAATATCTATATATGGATCCCTCATCCTAGAGATCCAAAGGATAGAATTTTGTATTTTGTAAGGAAGCGCTGTTGGTTTCTTTGTGAAGCATTGTATTGTTGGGTGATCTAGCTTTTCATGAGGTGAAGAGGGCTTTCATGCTGGGAGGATGGCACTGGATCAGAAATCTGGATTGTAATCCTCTCCTCTACTACTTCTATCAATAAAGTTATTTTAGTTTTCCTCTATATACTTGTATATTTCTGAATCTTGTATTTGTGTATGCATTTGTATGGTTAATGTACATCTGATCCTATATTGTTTATGGTTATATATCTCTATGCTTTGATGGTATTTTGCTGCTTTGCCTCTACCGGTGTTCTTTGAAGTGGGACAAGCAAGAAAGGAGTGGCGAAGCTCTATCAAAGGAGAGAGGAAACAAGCAAGGAGCCAAGCGAAAGACTGAGGTTGGTGCTCTCTCCTTCTCACTCATCTATCTCTCATAAAGGAAAACACAAGTTACTTTGAATTGTTTGTTTCTAAGATAGCTACCCATCCTATTGGGACTAGCAGATCTGAATAGATACTAGCCTTCCCAGAAACAAAATGGCGATTCCACTAGGGATCAAATAGTTTGTTTGTTTGTTATTGTTGTTTGTTTTATAAACTACAGATGGAGCCTGAAGTTAAGCCAGCTACCCTTCGAATTGATTTTGCTATGCAACTGCAAAGTAGATCAACATTGCTTCAGTCAATCTATGGGTTGGTTTATGAACTGAACATCTGACTTGCAAACATCCTAAGTTCCCCAGTGGTAGCTCAATAACCTCATTAGATCATACCTCTATACTTTGTGTTTACTATCTATCATAAGCTCGGCCTAAATCCTTGAACTTAGCTGCAAACTGTGGGTGAAAACCAAGCTCAGTCTCATCCCCGGACCATCGTACTATCTCTCATTGGTAGTCTGGATGAATCACACCTCCCATGTGCTACAGGTGAGATGCATCCATGTTTCCCTTAAGGACAAGTGCGATGATTGAATGAGATTGTTTCTCTCTCTAGATTTTGGTTTTTTGCTTCATTGTTTTCAGCTCTATTCAATAGTTTTACTGCTTATGATCAGTATATCACTGTTGAAGTCTTCTTCCTTTACATTATTCAATCTCCATTGATAAGGAATTGTGAATGTTTTTTATGTAGTTTTTATCATTTATAGTCCTCCTTTGCAAATAGTAGCTCAATCTAACTGTCATCTTTTGATTCAAAAGTGTTGCAACTATCGTTTTCAATCAAGAAAAAGAGTGTCATAAAGTCTTCATCTTTTAGATAGTCGATTGTACTTTTTCCATTGAATTGTCAATTCTTTGAAGTGTCTAAAGTAGTTTCCTATTCAAAATTGAAAAGTGTCGTCTTAGTCTTCCTTTCGTTTTTGAAAAGAAATTGCTAAAGTGTCGCTCTGAGGAAAAGTAGTTCAAATCTATACTTACTTTTCTTTTTGTCATTCTCAAACTAAGGAAATGGAAAAACAAATACATGCATGTGCATTTGCATTTAGACTGCCTGCGGAAATTGATTTAGGAAAAGTGAATTAGAGTGTGCTCTCTGCTCTGTTGAAAGAATTTTACTCTTCTTTCCTTAGTAGCTAGGATTTTCATTGCTAAAAGAAAATAAACGACTATTTATCATTTTAGATTGCATATTTAGGAATTGTATATCTACATCACGTGGTGAACCTTGAAAGGAAAACTTCTTAAGAAAGATCAACTGTAAAATAAACCTCAATGAACATAAAAAGGCTTTAGAACCTAACGCACAACATCTAAAGTCTAGGCTAAAGACCTATTCTGATGTCGTAAAGCTTGGTAATTATCGTTTTCATCGTAGGTTGGGTGATTCCTCCTCTTTGATATGACAAGTTCCAGTACGGACTTGTGCTCCCACGTACCATCGAGTATATATCAGGAGACCACAATAGGTTGATATCCTTTATCCTTAGGAAGCTGTGTTTGTTGCCTTATCGATCGCAATACATTGAACACATCATTTGGGAAGATTAACTGTCATATGTAAAGTCCTCAGTAATTTCTCTATAATTTACCACAGGGGTGTATATTGTAGTTTTGCAATTGGTTTGGTAATCCCTCTATCTAGATTTCTAGAGTAGTCACTTTCGTTCCTTTTCAACTCCTTAAAAGAAAAGTTCCATCTGAGCACTTGTCACTTCAAGATCATTAAAAATTGAAGGTGACTAGAGTCATCTTTAGATTTTTCTCAACTCGAAAAAATTGAAAAAGAAAGTTGTGTCAAAGCTTCGTAAAATTCATTTAATTCAGAATAACATCATTCCCTCGTTGGTCTTAGGTTGAGAAAATGGAGTCCACTAATCAAGGATTTCCCCTTGGGGGGAATCCTAGTCCTTTCTCCTCTTGGGGAGATATTGGTGCTCCATACATGGCTACATTGTCCCTTCCAGGACTCAAAATTGGCCTGCCAGTATGGCTATTCTCAACCTCTGTCATTCAAAACACCATAATTCCTCAGCAATCAGATCAGCAACCAGATGATACTGGAGTTGCTCCCCTGCCTTCTTCTTCATTTGTTTCTCCCTATCCTTCTTCCTCTTCGCTTGGTGAAACTACTGACAATAAAAACTAAGTAGCTGAGAAGAAGAAGAAAGGGAAGGAGAAGAAGAAGAAGAAGCCAGCTGCGCAAGGGGGCAACCATGTATCGTCTGGTGAAAATCCACACACTACACCTTCCAAACCCAAATCTCCATGTGTCATTTGCAAAGGAAACCACTATCATCAAGATTGTCCTTGCATCCCGCAAATCTTGAGAGACTAATCTCCCCGCTTGCATGACCCGGTGTCTTCAATCTTTGTCGATCATATTGAGAGTACACCATCAACAGGTGAAAATGAAGTCAATGGACAAAAAGGAAGATCTAAATTTCCTTGTAGGCTATGTGAAGGTGATCATGCCCTCCACCATTTTCCTTTTCTGGACGAAGCTAAAAGAGTCTTGGATAACTGTCCTACTTCACTGCAGCGACTTCCATCTGGATACAAGAAACTCTTGCCAAGTCCATCGCTAGCTGAAAATCTGGTTGAGATAACATTGTTGTCGATCGAAACATCTATCATTGAAGATAAACCCTTTGAGTCCACACTGGACCAAAGTGAACAGGTCGAGATGTCAGTCGACCCAGTCTTGTCTTCAGAAGGTCCACCTTCAAATGATACAGTCTCTAAAAAGAATGAGAATGACACCGTTCAAATTCTTTTTGTTAACATAGATTCTGATTAACATGGGGGCAATCTACCCATTCCTCTACCACAAGAGGGAAGTTCCCCATTTCAAGAGATTCATCCAACCGTTTATTCGGTCCCTCCTCCAAGCAATCTAGTCATTTCCTTTGATTGGAATCTACTAGCGGGACCTTTCCTACCATCTAATGTACCATTCTGAATAATAGTACAAGATTATAGACTGATCATGGTTGGAACTATCATAGATGAAGGGTCTTCCATGAGTATCCTTTCCTCAACTGCTTGGAAAGTGCTTGGTTCGCCAACGCTCCTACCTGAGATTCAAAACTTGTCAGGCTTCAATAAAGGAACCAGTTGACTGCTAGGGATCCTTCCAAATTTGCATATAACTTTGAGAAGGAAAACCATTCATCTGAAGATGATGGTAGTCCAAGGGACACTAGATTACAATCTACTCCTTGGGCATGACTACATTTACAGCATGGGAGCTATTGTTTCCTCACTCTTTCGAGTGATGTGTTTCCTATATGAAGGCAGAATGGTACAACTTGTTGACCAGCTTTCATTCCCCGGTTCAAACATGGCTACTAGTCAAATTCCATCCCTAAATGGTCTCTTTGCACAAGGAATGTCTCATCAACCTCTAGTCCGTCCACCTGATGACTGCAAGTGATTCGGTGAATGTGACGAAACCCAGGGGGCATGCACCTTGGTCTGCTTTGGCAGGCGAACCTAGATATAAGATAGATTTCCTCGTAGGATACATGACCAGTCTGACACACCCATCCGTTTAGGATATGGGATCAATCTGGAATAGGATTTCCTTGTCGAAGGTTATGTCATTGGAAGTGGATCCACACCATTCACCTTTGTCTATTTCGATGGACAAAGCCAAGGAAGTGTTTTTTCTGCAACACGGATGAAATAATCTTTCTTTAATGAAAGGACTTCCATATGGTAACCTGGAAACTCTACTTTTCTTCATACCTGGGGGCATGCAACCCTTTTTTACACAAGTGAAAAGTGACCAATGTAATTCTAACCCCGTAGTATTTCACTAACTTCAACAGCATAGGTTAGGTGATTGGTCTAATCCACCATTCATCTTTGTCAGCAACCTAGCAAAGTAATGGAAATGTTTTATACGAAACTATCCTACCTAAATTCAGTAGTTCATTAACCCCTAGTGTAGTTAGTTTTGTAGTTGTTCATTTCTAGCCTGCATACAAAAGGCTCTTGAGAAAAGTTTCGCATAGGGCAAGCTCATTAAAAAATGAACCTACTAATGAGAGAAATCCTTAAAGATGACTCAAATGAGCAATCTTTCCGCAAAGTTCAAGCTTGTTAAAAAATAAACCTAGCACTGAGCATAGTTCCTAAAGATTCCAGCTCATTAAAAAATGAATCCACCCTCAGTCAATAACCTTTATGATCGCATTACTATCAGCTTTTGAGCCTTGGTCATGTTCTTACCATCACCTCCACTTTTTAGCCGATCATATGCCTCCACTTGATTGTTTACTCTTTTGAGGAACAGCTACGACGAGTGATTCTATTAGCCACCTTCTTTACACTGCCATGCTTGAAAAGTTCCAAACTTACCTGGAACCAGTTGCTACCCGAAAACATCACTTGTTCCTCATAAATCGAGTCTCCTTTAAACCCTTTTAAGACTCGTTAAATATGAAAAGATTGTCGAGCATTCTAGCTTGTTAAAGTGTTTGGAAACAACAAATCTACTTTAAACTCTTTTCGGACTCGCTAAATATGAAAGATTGTCAAGCAATTGGCCTCTCTAGCTTGCTAAAATGATTGGAAGTCCCATCACTCCTGTATTTTAATCTTTTGGACCTAAGGGATTATCACACAAAAATATCAAGCGCTTGTCTTTTTTGGCTCGCTAAAGTGATCGGAAAAGTCATCCCTTTCGTATTATTTTATAATTTTTTGGACTTAAGGGATTATACCATGAGAAAGGACTACTGGAGTGTCCTTTCTATCTATTTTAAAACTCTCTAAATATGAAAAGCATCGAGTTATATTTTTCCTTAAGCTCATTAAAAAAATAGCGAATAACTTATCCATATGGACAAGAGCGAGTTTGACTGTTGCTAAGCTCACTAAATAATAGCAACAGGTTTGCTCGAAGGGCAAATTATAGAACAAGCATATGTTATCCTCCTCAAGCTTGACAAAAATAAAGAGGTATTGGTCAGCAATGACTAGGGAAAAAGGGAAGAAAACTTGAAGAACTTCATTGGTAGTAGGTCGCTTTTGAACATGATACTTTCACTCCATCACCATGATTGAATTGGGTGGGTTATTCTATTCACCGATCATATCACCATTAGTCCTCTGTACCATCCATTTTTCAGGTTTAGCTACTAATCCATTTCAGTGTCATCGATATGTTCAAGAGAAGTAGCTCAGAGAATTCACCAACCCAGCTTATGCCTCATCCACTGCAATACCTTCACGCTCCATTCTTTCATGACCGCCACCCTGAGCCTTGTATCATCAAATTGTTTTCACCTCCACAAAATCATTTACTCTGTTTCGCATCGTAGAAGTGGGATTCATTAAGGCCCTCCTACAATGGGTCACTTCTTGTCGACATCAACTCATTATCCAAGAAGATGACTTAGGAACAACCCTTTTAGTACTTTGAAGCTTGCATGCCTTAATGGCAAGTTTCTCGCTTCCGGTGACAAGTTTACGTCAATGGCCTTTGACTGAAAGATTTTGTGTGGTGTTTGACATCGACTCATGTATTCACACCACATGAATTGTGTTGCAATACCTTGAGGGTCATTATCATTATCGGTGATTCCTCTTGCACCTATTAATAGTTTACATCATTGGCTGGTAATCAGGCGATGTCTTTCCATGTTTGACATCAGAACATCTTTTCACATGGATCAACTTATACATCGAGCAAAGATTGGATGAGTTTGAAGACCCCAGATCTAGTTTCATCCATCTGGGTTGCGATATATTCGGGAAAATAAAGACATCAAATGTACTCCATAGCTGCACAGATGATCATCCAAGCTAAGGATGATGGCTCTACCAGGATCATCAGTCTGCCACACAGATAGTCATCTATCCTATGTACATGAAAATGGATTTATAAAGCTGAGCATGGGAATGCCCGCCTCAGCTAGATCATGAAAATATTATGAAGATAATGTATTTCATTGTATCTTATTACAGGTCACCTTCCAATTTGAAAAACCTTGGATCCTCATGATAAAGCATTTCACCCGACATTAGAAGATTTACGACCTCATGCTTTAGGGGGCAACTGTTATAGACATATTTAGGCACTACAACCCAATCACATATGTCCATAAAACAAGGGATATCAAACCAATAAAAGTGTTGTTTCAAACCCTAAAGGATCAAGGTCAACTGATTACATTATTTCCCAGAAGTTCTCCCTGAAAAACTACTCAGAACTTGTCAAAAATGGACCATACAGACTGCTCCATGCTAAGGGTGCAATGCATCTCACCTGTTACACACAAAGGGTGTGATGCATACTGAAAAGCCCTTCTGTAGGGTGTGATGAGCAAGAGTGGACAAATGGTAGAGGCAGCTTTCTAGGTGGAAACTCACAGAATCTTCTAGAAACTGCTCATATGACACTTGCCTCTCTGAATTCGCCCAGGGATGAGTAACAAATCATGAAATATCCAAGTGGAACCAAGAACTATTATTGAAATGACACTAATCAAAATCCTAGAAGCTGACTCACCCCCCTATAAATATCTAAATATGGATCCCTCATCCTAGAGATCCAAGGGCTGGAATTTTGTATTTTGTAAGGAAGTGTTGTTGGTTTCTCTGTGAAGCATTATATTGTTGGGTAATCTAGCTTTTCGTGAGGTGAAGAGGGCTTTCATGATGGGAGTATGATGCTGGATTAGATAGCTGGGTTGTAAACCTCTCTTCTACTACTTCTATCAATAAAGTTGTATGAGTTTTCCTCCACATACTTTTATATTTCTGAATCTTTTATTTGTGTATGCATTTGTATGGTTAATGTACATCTGATCCTATATTGTTTATGGTTATAGATCTCTATGCTTTGATGGTATTTTTCTGCTTTGCCTCTACAGGTATTCTTTGAAGCAGGACAAGTGAGAAAGGAGTGGCGAAGCTCTATCAAAGGAGAGAGGAAACAAGCAAGGAGCCAAGCGAAAGACTGAGGTTGGTGCTCTCTGCGTCTCACTCATCTATCTCTCATAAAGTAAAACACAAGTTACTTTGAATTGTTTGTTTCTAAGATAGCTACCTGTCTTAGTGGGACTAGCAGATTTGAATAGACACTAGTTTTCCTGGAAACACCCATGGGCAAGATATTTTGTTGGTTTTCCTTTGGTAATTGAATAGGAGACCACTGTAATGTGGGCCTACCCATGCATTCCCATGTCTGTTTAGTTAGGACATTTGCATCTGACCCCAAGTATAGAACGACTTGATCCATCTCATAGTCACCATTCTAGGTAGTCAACCGCATTTCTCGCCCGATGCGCAAAGCATGCTTGCCTAGCTTCCTGATCATGCACGGTTCACCCAACCCTGTGCATTTCGTTATCAATTTTTGCAATCCGTTTACTGCTTATTGTCTTGTAGTAGCTTCATGAATGTCTCTAAAAAGGTAGTTAGCATAGAAGTATCCAACTTCAGCTCAATTTGATCCTTGCTACCTAAAGTAGAAGGCTCTGTGAAGCTCTTCTTAGCTTCCATAAATGTTTCCTTCATGCGTTCCAAATAAAATTTGGGTTTATTTGTAGGGGCCTTCCGAACCCATGCATCCTCCTCAGGTTGTTTCCCCTTATCTTCTCTTGTAGTCACACCACTTCTAAGCATCATGTTCACGTTAGGACCCTCCTCGCATGGTTCCACCTTCATCATCTGGATGTTCTAAGTGGGAGTAGCCTAAAGCACCTCTTTTTCCTGCATTTGTGCAATTAGTGTGGGGCAATCTACTGCTTCATGATCGAATTAGTAATAGTATGGGCAACATGTTCTGTTCGGGTTTGTGCAATCACATGCGTAGTGCCCAGGTCCTCCACAATTATAGCAGATTAGCTACCTGCAACCCCATTCCTCCCCGTCCTCATTCTTGCCCTGGAACCCACTGCACGCTATCACCGCGGCTAGATCCTAACCCCGCACCTCAGTCTACATCCTGTAGGCTAGTGTTCGATCCATCAATTATTCATAACTATGACAGTCTCATTCATCATGGCCCACCGATCTGCAAAAATTGCAAAATAGCTATTGGGGGGTCAGGGTAAACTTTTGCACTAGGTGAAAGTTGTCCGTGTTGTGCTTTCCTCCCACCTGACAGATTGCGCACCAAAGTGAGAGCGCCGTGCTTGGCCCTGCTTGTGCCTTCGGTCGCAATGGTATTGGTTCCCCTGTTGTTAAGTAGTTTGTGAATATCGGACAATGATCCTTATTGTGGCCCTAGCCTTTACACTTTGCACATCACACCTCCTCTGCAATTCTGGCCTGGGCGCCTTCTCCTATTTTATACTTTGCACTTCCAAGCATAGATTTTGTATTTGTGCGTGGATTTGTTGAACTCTCAACCCAGGATCCTGTATTGGAGTCTCATGCAACCTCATCGCTATTCTAATGCTTTAGCCTGGGTTGAGATCTTCTACTGTGAAACTGTTGTCCTCTAGTGTGGTGTTAAAGATGCCACAAACCATGTGCGGTGTTGTGCATCCGTTAGTGTCATGTTAGCCTCTTGGATCATACTCTTCAATCTCTGATCCAGATCCCAAGCGGTTTCTCATGGCAGCATCGTGATCTCCTTGAATCCTATGATTAATTGTGTCTCTGATTTCAGCTGACTAAACTACTTTTTTAGAATATCCCAGATCTCTGCTATTCTACCACTGGGGTGATCGCTAGGGTGCTTAATATACCAAGTTAGTGCACGATCTTGTAGTGCACTTACTAGGGTAACCTTTTTAATATTATCGTCCGTAACTCTATGTGCTTCGCACACTGCCCTTACTACGAACCAAAAGTGTTCTGGATATTCACTTCCTACTCCTTTGAACATAGGATAATTGATCATGTTCACCATGCTATCTCCTGGTTTGTGTGGCGTGTATGCTAAGTCCACCTATGAACTCATATCGCTCCTGATCCAATCAATCTTCAATTTCCATAGGGTTCCAAACTTTTGACATCAAACATCCCTTAGGCAAATCCTAGTCCCATCAATGGAACCATTTGTTGGCTTATTAGGCCTGACCCAGGTTCGGAAAAGTTATTAGCCAAACAAATCCCGCAGCTACTGGCCCTTTCGGTAACATTCCGCAAAGTGTAGACTGAGGTCTCACCCGAGGTAGTAGGGGAGGGTTCTGGAACCAGGTTTCCACACCCTTGGGATGTCTTGATGTGCTCTATAGGGGTCGTGAATAGTTCTGCGGCCTTGCTCCACTCTATACTACTATTGGACTTTTGCATAGATCCACATAGGTGCACTTTCTTCTTAATGAAATTGTTACAGATTTGATCTTCTTGTTACAGTCTTTAAGCAAACATTTAACAATAAAACCCAATGCGCGCAATCATAATTATTTTAAAGACATAAAATCATATAACAAATGTATGAACTAGAATACAATAGATCCGTGATATTTTAGAAACAACTTATCTTTATTAATATCTTCATTTCAGTACAATCTTCTTTCTTCCCTGCGCACATAGCTATAGGGGTCTGTGCACAGAGTTGCGGACTCTATCAGGCCTCCACGCACATAGCTGCGGAGCCTCTGTCTACCCACTAACACCCTTGACTCAAACATATAGACGCAAAACACCGAGTACTTCCACCAACCCATAACACATCAGATTTCATCCGAACACTGACTTCTAACCATAGAGCCTTGCTCTATTTATACATTCCCATGGCCCATGGACCATGGGCAAACTGACTTACTTCCTATTATTCTATATTACTTTTTGGGAAACAACCCCTTGACTTGACTAATTACAATTCACACTCTGCACACTTTGGAGAGTCTTTAGCATAATTTTTCCCAAAATTGTGGGCTTTGAGCCCCCAAACCGTTATGCAGGGCCTCCGCTACCCAATAGGGATGATCTAAACAACCTTATTAACTCCAAATTCTACCGATGAGCCTCGATATTGCAACAATAATGTTGTAACTCCCAAGGTTACCAACTTTAATTATCAACTTGGGGTTTGTACAAACTTAAGAGGTATCGGCACTATATGTGTATCATATAGTTTGTCCTTCATTTGTTGTCATGATGTAATGGAGTGCATGTAATGAAATCAAATCCTAAACTAATTGTAGAAAATTAAATGCTCGAAATGGAAACCTTAACCTATTGCAATAAATAAAATACAAGGAAAGAAACCTATTTTAATTGCATAAAGTAAATATCATGAACTAATTGTCAACCATTACATTTAAAAGAGTTTAGATCCATTAACAGAGTTCATTGGATGTGTAAATCATCATTTTATTATTTATTTCATAAATATGTCCATGAGCCCAAATCACTGAAATGTTTTGCACAGCTAAAGAGGCAAGTCCTAAGTGGTCTTTAGTCTTCCCTAATCATTTATTTAGAGCCTAGGGGTTATGATTCAACCCTAAGGGACCGAAACCAATCTTCTTGAGAAAATGTGGGCGAGTATATATAGGTTGGAAGAGTACTACAGGAAACAACAGATTTACTATAGGAAACTATAATTCATTGAGTGACCAAGAAAATCAAATCCAAATTAGATGGGACAAATACTTTTATTGACTGGGATGTCTTAGGTTGATCTGAAATCATCCGTAAATGACCTGGGAGAAATAATGAAGGTATTACAGACTCAAGTGTTGGGGTGTGCCTATGTTATTTTATGCAATGGGTCAATAAGATTGTGAAATATACAGAAACTAAAACAGTAAGAGAACACAGTAAGAAAACACATAAACACAAAACATTTAACAAGGAGTTCACCCAATCCTCCTGGGCTATGTCTCCCAGTCCAACCTTTAGTGGTGGCCTTTCTATTATGTCTTAAAGCAGAGTTTTTACAATAAGGAGCTTAATTTGAGTCCCACTTAACAAATGATGATCAGTAGGATTGTACTTGGATTCCCCAAGTCTCTAGAGTATACAAGCTTCCCTTACTAAATCTCAACCTCAACTGGTCTCAGTGGTATGAGTCCAATTTGGTACTCAATACCTGACAAGTATACACAGAAGAGTTGCTTGAACCTCTCAAGCCTTCCCTGGAGTTCACAGACTCTCGAACTCTCTCTGCCTCTGTCTACCCGATGCTACCTTTGCTCTGCAGGTCAGCTCAACTTCTCTATTCTCTGCAATTCACTTCTTTCTTGCCTTTCGGCTTTCTACTTCTCTCTTTTTGACTCCTTTCCTCTCTGTCTGTTCATGGCTTAAATCCAATCTGCTCCCTGTCTATTCATTTCCACTTCCCGGCTCTCTGGATCTCCTGCTTCTCTCTGCTTGAATTCCCCTGTTCTATGTCATCATCATTGTGTAACTCTTCACAGAGAGGTGGCCACCTATTTCCTCACGAACTAAGTGTCAGTTCTCTTTCAACGGTCGTTATTTCTGTTGCTCCAAGATTTCCTGTGAAACTGATTCCTCTACCAACTCATTGGTCATGCTGGACCTCAAATCTCATATGACTCAGCCTATTTCCTCGTCGAATTCGGTCATCCATCGGATCATTTCTCCACCATTGATCGGAACCTCAAGATCCTACAGTCTCCGTCCATATTGAGCGGGTAAGTAGCATGACCTTTACCCATCCAATGTGAGTGGTTCTCTCTCTCATCCACTAGACACATGTCACCCAGTGTATGGCATTGGGCAGGACTCGGTCAAACCCGCTTACCGCTTGAAGCCCTTTTGATATCCTGTCGGTTTTAGCACGAGACCTGCCTTCTGACAGAATCGACAATTTTTGTATGGCTTTGTGCTTTCCTTGTGACCGAGCACTTGGGGGCTTTCCTTTACTAAGAGGGATGCCCTGATTAATGCTAATTGCATATCAAAAACTACCTCTATTTTTGGATTTGACCTTCCATTTGTCAATTGGCGCCAAAGTGTGGTCACCATGGGCTAACAGTCTGCGCACTTTGACCGAGGGTCCTCGTTGTTCCATGCTGTCCACAAATTGCCATTGTTTAGAGGTTATTTCTAATAAGCTCAAGATCCATAAGACTTTGAAGCTTCGATATGAATATTATAGAGTTCAAGAAACTTTAAGAGTGTTTTAAGGATCCAATTTGGATCATGGCCTTCCCACTGAAAAAGCTTTTGGACCACCAAAAGTTGGTTTTCAAGCATCAACTAAGTGAGGGTAAAGTTGTCTCACTTGTCCAATCTCTATCCATTTTGACTGCTTGCCTTTGAACCCTTGATTCCAATCCTGAGGTACTCAACATCTCCCCTACGTGTCATCCTCGCTTTCCTGTCCAGAATTATTTCTTCCTACAATTCACTGAGATTTTCATGTAAGAGATCATCAATAGAAGACAATTGACTCTGCTCTTCGGGATCCTCAATTAATGAAGGTTCAAATAATCTTAAGCTATCTGCATTAATGATTGAGTAGATTTTCATGTAAGCTGGTAAATCAAGGAAAAAAGCATTCTCACCAATTTTCTCAAGTATCTTGAAAGGTCCATACCTTATTGGCTTTAACTTTTTACCTTCACCTTACATTCTGTCTTTGCTGACATATAGCTAGACTTGATCACCAACTTGGAAAATATGCTCGATTTGATGCTTTTCATGCCTTAGCTTGTATTTGGCTTAACTCTTTTCTAACTATTCGTGTACTGCCTAGTGAATCTCTTGGATTTGTTCAATGAACTTGGTTGCCTTGTCCACATCACTATGTCCCTCAATTTCTATGTCTTTACCAAAGACAAAGTCCAAGGGAGAGCTTGGTGTGAAACCAAAATAGGTCTCAAAAGGAGATCTCTGTGTAGAAGAATGTTTTTCTCGGTTGTAAGCATGCTGCACATAACACAAATGTTCATCCCAAATTTTGGGATGCTTGCTGCAATAGCCTCTGAGCAACTGGATCACTGTCCCATTGACCACTTCGGTCTGGCCATCTATCTGTGGATGAAAGACTGTTCTTTTCTTCAGTTTGGTGTCCATCAGTTCCCACAGACTCAACCAAAACTTCCCAACAAATCAGGAATCTTGATCATATATAATGGAAGTGGGTAATCCAAAATAAACCGATACATGCTGAAAGAACAATTTTGCAGTTTGTTCAGCTGTAATATGTTTATTACAAGGTATCAAAATACACTTTTTGCTGAACCTATCCACAACAACATATAAATAGTCATGACCTTTCCTAGATTTAGGCATTCCTCCAACAATGTCCATGGAAACACTTTCCCAAGGATGAGAAGGCACTGGTAGTGGAGTGTACAAGCCTAGTTTTCTATTGTTGGGCTTGCTTTTAGCACACATGCTACACCCTCTTACATATCGAGAAACTGTCTCATTCATTTTTGGCCAATAACAAAATCTTTGCTGTTGTGCAACCATTTTACTTACCCCAAAGTGACCTGATATTAGGGAAGTGTGTGCTCCTCGAATTATCTTTACTCTTTCAGTTTGTGGAATGCATAGCTTCCTACAATGATACAAGATTTCATCCTTAATGTGATAATCCAATTCTTCTACTTGTTTTCCTTGACTTAAAGTTACATATACACCTTTAAAATCTATATCTTGAGCATATTGTTCAATGTAGCTCTCATGCGATATTGAGTTATGCTTAACTATAGTAGATGCATTTATAATTGGTCAAGATAACATATCTACAACTTTATTGTGTATGCCCTTTTTATATATGATGACTAAATGAAACTGATGTACAAAACCCATCCATCTATAGTGTCTTGATTGCTGCAACTTAATTTGGGAGTGTAGATATTGGAGTGGTTGATGATCAGTATGTATAACTGTTTCTTCGCCCATTAAGTAATGTTTCCACTTTTTCATACCCTGTACTAATGCATACAATTCTTTATCATATGTGGGATAGCTAACTACTGCAGAATTAAATGTCTCAAAATGATAACATATGGGTTTACCGTGTTGTATCAATACTGCTCCCATGGCATAGTCACTGGCATCTGTTTGGATCTCAAATGGTCTTTGAAGATTGGGCAGTGCTAGATCGGGTAGTTCTAGTACTGGTGTTGTACTAATATTTTCTTTTAAGGTTTCGAAGGCCTTCTACTGCTTGCATCCCCATTGAAACACCTTGTTCAATCTTGTTAAAGCATGTAAGGGAGCTACAATTAAGGAAAAGTTAGAAATGAACTTTCTCCAGTATTGTGTTGCTCCTAAGAAGCTTCTAACTTCTGTATCAGATTTGGGTTTAGGTTAGTTTACAATGACTACCACCTTAGAGGGATCTATCTTCAATTCACCACCCCCTACTATATGTCCCAAATAATTCAAAGATGTTTTGCCAAATTCACATTTTGAGATTTAACAATAAATTTTTTTCTCTTTCAAAACACTAGTGTCTACTTAACATGCTTTAAATGTTCTCCCATTGTTTTGTTAAATTAAGAATGTCTTCCAATATACAATAAAAAAATCATCAAAAAAAAGGTCTAAGTACATCATTCATTTATCCAATGAAAGGTAGCAGGAGCATTAGTTAAGAAAAAGGCAAACAGCCACTTACATCCCTGCTTTGTTTTGAAAGCAGTCTTCCATGCATCTTGTTCTACAACTCTGACCTGATGATATCCACTATGCAAGTCTAACTTGGAAAAATAAACAGCTTCCTTTAACTGATCTAATAGATCATCTATGCGAGGAAGGGAATAACGATTTTTTATTGTTATCTTATTCAGTGCTTGGTAATTAATGCACATTCTCCATGAGCCATATTTCTTTTTCACCAAAACAATTGGAGACCCACATGGTGATGTGCTAGGTGTGATGAACCCCTTCTCGAGCAACTCCTGCACCTGCTTCTTGATTTCTTCATTCTCTAAAGCAGACAGCCTATACATCTCGATGTTAGGCAATTGAGCATCTTGCTGCAAATTAATACCATGCACTATTTCCTTTTTTAATGACAGACCTTTAGGTTCTTAAAACAAGATATCATATTCTGAAACAACTTTTTCTAAATCGGCTTATTGTTTAGCATCACATCACTATCAAACAAAGTATCAATATTTTTATGCTTGGAAATAACTCGAATATGGAAAAGCTCATGTCTTTTTCTCTCAGTTTCTTCATTATTAGTGGATTGTGTAGAATTACTAGTAGATGCTTCAGAATTTTTACCTTTTATAACTGTGTATGCAATTGTTGTTTCATTTCCTGATTCTAACCCCAAATCTTTCTGAATAGTTGTAGCAGTCTTCTTCCTCTTGCCCTTGAACTTCTTAGGTCTCAGCTTCGGATGCAGGATCCAACAGTGCTCATCATCATGCCCATCCTTCTTACAGTGAGTGCATGAAGGCTTTCTTTTCTGTGTTGTGTTGGCCTTCCTCTCTTTCCATTTCTGTTTTCTTTTCTCCTTATTCTTGCTTGCAATGGGCTTGGATGACCCCCCAACTTCTAGGTTCCCATTCTTTCCTCTAGCTTCTAGATGCATAGCTTGAACCGATATCTCATCTATACTAGTGAGATTAAACATGTGGATAGTGTGCCTCATGTAGATATGTAGACCACCTATGTACTTCAACAGAGTCTCAGGTGAGTCTAAAGAAATTCCTAGAATAAAAGCTCTTTTCCTAAATTCTTGGGTGTAACCTCGTACACTTTTCCCTTTCAATCGATGAAGAGTTTTCCAGCTCATCATGGCTTTCTGCATGTAAGCTAGTGGATAGAACTGCTTTTTTATTGCAAAAAACTCTAGACAGAAAAAATCTTACCATGTTTCTTCATGTCAACTTGTGTCCTGCCTTCCCACCATACCAAGGCAGTGCCTTAGAGGCATAGGCTGGCCAGCTGAATCTTACTCTTGTCTGAGTCGATACTCTGCACTCTGCAATAAACATTAATTTGTCTGATCCAATTATCTAGCTTCTCTGCATTCAACTCTCCATCATATATTGGTAAATCAAATTTAACATCTAATTTAATCAAAGATTTCTTCTTTTTATGTTCAAGGCTATTAGGAGGTGTGAGAAAGTTTTCTTCTTTCCCTTTGCCTTTTGAGTTGTCATGGAGGAGAGAAACTTCTTCTCCTTTATCTTGTTTGGAGCCTGATGAATCTTCATCTTTACCTTTCTTAAACTCCCTATACATTTCCTCTACCTTGGACCTCATGGCTAGGAAACTATCTATAAATTGGGGGTCTGGTCCCAAGGGAAATTTTCTTCTTGGAATAGACTCTTCCAATTTCTGGGTTAGTTTCAACCAACTCTCCTTCTCCTAATTTAAGCTTTGATCTAGTTAGCATTCAACAATGAAATCCAGCACAATCTTGTCTAACCTTAACAACCATAAGCTTTGATACCAATTGATCTGAAATCATCCATAAATGACCTCAGAGAAATAATGAAGGTATTACAGACTCAATTCTCCTGGGCTATGTCTCCCAGTCTCGCCTTCAGTGGTGGCCTTTCTATTGTGTCTTAAAGTAGAGTTTTTACAATAAGGAGCTCAATTTGAGACTCACTTAACAGATGATGATTAGTAGGATTGTACTTGGATTCCCCAAGTCTCTAGAGTACACAGACTCCCCTTACTAAATCTCGACCTCAACTGGTCTCAGTGGTATGACTCTAATTTGGTACTCAATACCTGATAGGTATACACATAATAGTTTCTTGAACCTCTCAAGCCTTCTCTGGAGTTCACAAACTCTTGGACCCTCTCTGTCTCTATCTGCTCGATGCTGCATTTGCTCTGCAGGTTAGCTCGGCTTCTTTGTTCTCTGCAATTCACTTCTTTCTTTCCTTTAGGCTTTCTTCTTCTCTATTTCTACCTCCTTTACTCTTTGTCTCTTCATGGCCTAAAGCTAATCTTCTCCCTGAATGTTCGTTTACACTTCCCGGCACTCTGGATCTCCTGCCTATGCCTACTTGAATTCCCCTATTTTACGTCATCATCACTATGTAACGCTTCACAGAGAGGTGGCCACCTATTTCCTCATGAACTGAGTGTTAGTTCTCTTTGAACAACTGTTATTTCCATTGCTCCAAGATTGCCCATGAAACTGATTCCTCTGCCAACTCATCGGTTATTTCAGACCTCAAATCTCATATGAGTCAGCCTATTTCCTCGTCGAATCTGATCATCCATCGGATCATTTCTCTGCCATTGATCTTGAGCCTCTAGATCCTATGATCTTCGTCCACATCGGGCGGGTAGGTAACATGACCTTTACCCATCCGATGTGAGCAGTTTTCTCTCTCATCTACTGAATGTGTGTCACCCAGTGAATGGCATCGGGTGGGACTCGATCGAACTCGCTTATCACTTGAAGCCCTTCCGATATCCTGTTGATTTCTGTGTGGGACCCACCTTCTAATGGAATCGACGATTTCCATATGGTTTGGTGCTTTCCTTGTGACTGAGTGCTTGGGGGCTTTCCTTCATTGAGAGGGATGCCCTGCAATAAGCGCTAATTGTGTATCAGAAACTGCCTCTGTTTTTGGATTTGACCTCCGGTTCTTCAATTTGTCCAAGTGCATGGTCACCATGGGCCAACATCCTGTGTACTTTGACCAAGGGTCCTCGTTCTTCCGTGTTGACCACAACTTGCCATTGTTTAGAGGTTATTTCTTGTAAGCTCGATATCCGTAAGACTTTGAAGCTTCGGTATGAATTTTACAGAGTTTGGGAAACTTTAAGAGTGTTTTAAGGATCTCATTAGGATCATAGGTCTCCATTCCAAGTGGAACCACTCAAAAATACCTATGTTAACCCATACTAATAAAATAGTAGAATATTACTAGTCTAAAATCTAGAAATTCGAGAACTAGTGAGTTAGTAATTCTATCAAATACCTAACCTAATCAAGTTAAAATACAATGGGGTGATTTTTGTTATTAACTACAATGTTTTTTTGATCTAATTCCACTGGAATAAACTCGATTTATGCTCTTTAGCATGCTATAAAAAATAGCATAAATTTATTGTTATTTGCCACAAGGGACTTCGAGAAATCTAGATTTGGGAATAAACAAACTAATCCAGGTAGCTCAATGATTATTATGACCTTCCAAAGTTGTTCCAATGATGAAATGATGCATGTCATGCAGAATATTTAACAAAATTAACACACATGAAAAAATACCAGAGACATAGAAATGGTGGAAAAGGCCTCAACTTTACTGTATTCCTCTCATAATGAAATTTACAAATAATGATAATAGTACAAATAAATAATGAGGAAGTTTGTCTCAAGATAGTACGTCTATCTTGGACACTATGATTGAGAAAATATCTCAACCAAACACTAATCTAGGAGCCTAACTAGTTGGAGAGAATATCTCCACCAACTAGGCCTAAACTGACTCCTAATCATGAGGAACAAACTCAATCTAGAAAGTTAGGATTAAATCCAACTTTCTTGATTTTAATTAATTTAAATATTTTGGGCTTGTAATTTTTTTTAACACATGAAGAGTGAGGCTAAAATTCCGCCCGCCCCCCCCCCCCCAATGATAAGTCCAAAATAAGAACCAAGAACAATCTTCCAAGTTCTCACACTGAAACTGTTGATCCTCAAAAACACTGCCTGAAAAACCGCCAAAGTTGGATGCTGAAAAAACCTTCAATCTGAGGAGAACATGAATCAGCTGCAAGTTTGATTCATCTCTGAATTTCTCTTGATGACTCCATCATGTACCAATTTGCAAAAGGATCCATCTACCCTTTGCTTTCAATCAAAATCCTATGTTCGCTGAGAAAATGTTGATGATGCCCACTTGCTAATTTGATGTTGATGATGGAAAAAATTATTGATCGCCCACTGGTGAATTTGTTGATGATGCCCATTGGATGCTTTATCGATGCTCACTGGTTGATGAGGATTCCCATTGGTTGATATGATGAAGACTTCCCACTGGATTCTTTTTCTAATGTTGTCAAGACTTTTAGTCTGACAACCTCCCTCAATTCCATTACCATTTCTCCCCTTTGTCAGCTGAAAGGAGAGACAATTATTTGCACTTGATTTTTGAACTCCCCCTCTTGAGGTGTAGGAGAGTTTCACCATATTCATTTTACTGTAGAATTTGTCTTCATGTGAGACTGAATCCTTCAGTAACACATAAACAATTGTTTGGCTATAGATGACCACTTCTAAGGATCAATCCATGCGTAATTGATCTTCACTCTGGGTGGTTGATTTCTCTTGCAGCATCTTTCATATGAATAATTTTTCTTGCCACAATGGTGACAAGGATGGAGGTCAAAAAATTTACTATCCATATGGCCATTTTTTTTACAATGGTTACACTTAACCATATTCTGATCATTGTCTAAAAAACTAGCACTTACAAACTGAACTAGTTTTGAGAAATCTGGAACAAACAAAGTGTTTTATTTGTTGTATCCTAGGCCATGTTGATATTCGTAGAAGGGGATTTCTTCCCAAGGTCTGATCACCTTCTTGGAAAGACTGTTCCGTTCTTCTTCATACTTGTTGTTGCTGCTAACATCGTGTCCTTTATTTATTACACCTTTTGTGTCATACTATGCATCAAGCATTAATAATTCATCTATTTGACATGATGCATCAAACTAATCAATTTGATCTTTGGTACTACTTGTTACATCATTAAGTAATACAACTAGTTGGTTGAGATCACTTGTGTCACAACTTATATCAACTTGCTTGATTAGATCATCTATGTTGCAACCGTCATTAATATGCTAAATAATATCACTTGTATCACAACTTTCATCTGTTGTTGTGATGAAGTCTTCTGTGTCACAACTTGCATTTGTCTTCTCTACACATTGTGCATCAAGTAAATATTTTTTTTCACTTAACTTAATTTGGAGTGCATGAATGAGTTTTCCTTTCATTTCGAGCTCAAGTTGAAAGTCTTTTGCTACTTCTAATGTGTTGGTCATTTGATTGATTAAGGTTTGATTCTGCTTCAATTTCCATTCCAGTATTTCAACTTGGTTCTATAACTCATTATTGCAATCTTCCAAATCTTTAATCTCCAATTCTACACTGGGAAGACGTTTTTCTCCTTTATCCATTATGACTTTTGACATGCTCACTTGTACTGGCTAGCTTGCTTGCTTGCTTTTTCTTGATGCTTTCTTGTAACACTTGCTATATTTTTAGAATTTTCTCACTTGAATGTTGTACTAGAATGAGGGTGTCGAATACCACAAAAAATGCATCCAATGTTTACAATGACAAGTTCAAATGATATTGACTCACTTAATTGACTCGGTTGATGAGACTTGACTCACTTTACCTCGTATAAATTCACAATTTGGGTGTCAGGTTCGACCAAGAATGCACCTTTACAATTCAACTCAATTTCACTTGAATTTATTTACAATTTAACTTACAAATTATGATCTTGCAAGTTACACAATGACCAATTGTTGTTGAATGTTGATGTAGTCTTTTGAAATGCATGAGTTTGTAGTTGCATTAACTTGATTGTTTTGCATGAATTTGCTTGTTGATGTAGAATGCTGATGTTGCCAACTTTGATTATGTGTTGTAGTTGCACAAATGTAGGTGATTGTTTGTGCTTGATTGAATGCTCATTGCAACTTCTTAATTTCAGGTTCTTTAATTAATGTGCTTGTTTCATTCACTTTCTTTGTACTTGTGTTAGATAAGATAAATGTAGTGTCACAACTAGACACAAAAATAAGCAACATCAAGAATCATGCACTACACAACGTGTTCCTAAGATCCCCTTATTCAATTTCGAGCGTATCTAGGACACTTCAACACCAGAAAAGACATGTCTTTATTAAGTATTTGAGTACATCAACCTTTCATATTTACAGCATCTTCATTGAAACTTCTCAAGCACAATGTTTGAGAACTTCTTGGAGGTATTTTATCTTCAAAAGACTAGATGTTCATTGGATTTCTCTCAAAATCTCTCTCAAAGTATAATATTACTTTGGATTACAACAATGACTTTCTCGCTTCAAATACAAAACACTTATCACTCCAAAATTGTTGTACAAATTAAAAAGCATACCTTATCCCTCCATTAAAATCTTTCCAAATTACAAACAATATAACATTCCTTATCTCTCCAAAAAAATACAAAAACCACTTCTTACTTCTCACTCCAAAAGAAACTTATCACTCCAAAAACACTTATCACTCCAAAAATAATACAAAATATACTCCTTATTTTTCCATTGCAAATATATATAGAAAACTTTATGAGCCACCTTATCCCTCCATTAACTTTAATGTCTTTTATTTTAAAACTCCTTTTATGAAGTTCCTTTTAAAGAAAAAATATAAGTGAATTTTATGTTAACTTTAAAATGTGAATGAATCTACTTTTTAAAGCACACATCATGCTTTGAAAAAAAATCCACATCCTTTGACCATTTACAATAACTCACCATTCATGTGTTTAACAATCCTGGATGGCTCCACCATATGCAAAGGTCATCACATTCACACATTTGAGTATGAAACACATAAAAACCCACTACTACAATGTATCCAGACACAGAGCTTTCAACGCAGAGATGCAGAAAGAATACATTACAAATTGGTCATCTTGCTTCTGAAATGAGCAATTGTCATTCTTCGCGACTTCGAGGATGAGTGTTTGACTTCAATTAACCTTGATTATGTTCATGGAGTGGTGTGGGACACATTTACCTTTCACGCAAATCGTGTTTGATCGACGAGTTTTTCTCTACACTCTCATTGCAATATCCAAAGCTCTTCAGGAAGAAGATCTGACTCTGACTGCAAAAGAGCCAATAACGGAATTAGAGAAAGAGTCTAGAGATCGAACTTCGAAGCGCAGAAGAAATTATATTTTCAATCCAAGTGCATAGTTCGATTAAAATCATGCCCTTTGGCAGAGGTTATCCTTCGCTTGAGAATCTCCGTCCATTGGCTATGTGAGATGCTGATCTGGAAAATGCTTCAGTAAGATCCACAGATGAGGCAGCTCAGCCTTGCCTGTAGGTACACTAGAGGAATTTTCTAATAGATATGAAGAAAAACTTCTCTGTGGTCCACCATTAAAACACGCGGAATCAGTTGACTTACGCCAGCTATCCTGTTTATCCAGGTCTTGTCACTATTCTAGCTTGTAGTTATCCTTACCATGCAGATTGCGCCAATTCTCAGTTCTCTTGCTTCCTGTTTTGACTTGATCTAAGTTTGATTTTTCTCTATTTTGACTTTAATTTATCAAATATATTCAAATAAATTATGCCAAAATATCATGTGATAGCACCAAAGAAATCATACAATTATAAGCCATGAATTTGCTCCACACGTAACTAGAGTTGAACAATTACAACACACAAATTCTCTCAAAATGAAACCAATCAATAAATATATTTTACTTAGAAACATAGGACCAATAGAAATTGACAATCACATACACTGTTTCCATACCCATATGGAGAAAATCAACTTTTCGGTAGACAATTCTATTAACTTCTTCCCCCATACTCTCACAGATTCCAAGGCTTGTATTTCTCTCTCTTATGACTCGACCTCCTCCGATTAAGATAATTGTTGATGAGATTGGATGGCACGGATGCAACTATCACTATGGCTAGATTCAGTTGTAGAGAACAATCAGTAAAGTCAACGCTTCCATGGCTCTAATTGTTGTGTATATTTCGACGACCTGAGCAACACTCTCACATTATAGGTCCAATCATTCAAACCCGACTAACCATACACAAATTGCAGGGAGAAAATATCATCGCAGAAATGGATGCCTTCCAACAATGTTTATATCATGGAACATGAATGATGAATGGTGATTGTGATATAAAATCAAACTCAAATTACACATACAACAATATGCCACATACAGAGGAATACTAACATCGAGATTAGAAAATAAAAAATATTACTCCATACACCCACTAGCGCACACACTACAACTTTTCTATTGAAAATATCTCAACCTTACCTACTAGGCCCAAGGAACTGAATTTTCTCTGATACCACATGTAGAATATTTAAAAAAATTAACACACATGAAAAAATACCAGAGACATCGAAATGGTGGAAAAGGCATCAGCCTTACTGTATTCCTCTCATAATGCAATTTACAAATAATGATAATAGTACAAATAAATACATGAGGAAGTTTGTCTCAAGATAGTACATCTATCTTGGACACTATGGTTGAGAAAATCTCTCAAGCAAACACTAATCTAGGAGCCTAACTAGTTGGAGAGAATCTCTCAACCAACTAGGCCTAAACTGGCTCCTAACCATGAGAAACAAACTCAATCTAGAAAGGTAGGATTAAATCCGACTTTCTTGATTTTAATTAATTTAATTATTTTGGTCTTATAATTGTTCTTAACACATGAGAGTGAGGCTAACATGTTATCCTACAAAATAACTTACTTCAACCATTTAACCCAATCCTACAACAAGAAATCATTATTACTAAATGCATAAATAGAAAACAAGAAGAAGAGATGCATGTGAATAAGAAGTGAAAAGAAGAAAAGTAAATGATACAAAAGGCCTTGATTCTCCTTAGATGGCCAATCCAATGGAAAATTAGATTCCTATGGATTAGACCAAGATTTAGAAGTTGAACATGTCACCAATCTTCATTATTTTCATCAATACAATTACATCCTTGCAAGAATTGAGAGTGGAGCTGCAAAAATACGAGTTCTCTCCACAAGAAGAATAATAAAAATCAACCCATAGAGGAAAATTCAAATTGGTACTTATAAAAAATGAGTAGGAATCATTCCCCATGAAAGGAGGAATATTTCCCCACCAAAATCCCTTGATTATTGGATTTGGTTCCCAATACAAGGAATCTACATTAAATGGCAGGAAACACATTCCTAGATTTTCTCAATGATTGGAGTTTCACAATTTGTGCCATAATTCCATAATATCTTGTTGATTTATTATCTAATATTGATCATTTTGTAGTAGGGAGCAAGTCCCTAAATTATCTTGTCCTCCAAATCTTCATAATCTGCCCAATATTCTCACAATATTTGACAAAAATAAATAATATTAGCGACAAATATGAAATTATACATAAAACTTCCTAATGAACATATTAAAGTTAAAAATACATTATCCAATGCAAAAAGAGAGGTCTAATGTGTTGAAGGAAGGTCAAATGGGCCTTAATTTATGTCTAATTTAGAGTCCTATCATACGCCTTGTTGAAAGTGTTGCTCATCCTCCAAGCAACTTAGTGACCTCATTGTGCCTCATTCATGACCCTAGTGGCCTCTCTTGTGCATTTCTCAGTCCTTTCTCTTAATAATCTTGGTTGTAAGTTTAGCAAGGACAAGCACAAACATGTAGTTGTTCTTTTCCTGATTGTGTAACAGTCTTTGAAGCAAAAAACACATAAATTTCCTCTTTGCAAGTTAAATTTGTTGGCTTGTAGATCCATTTCATTCATATCCTCTCCATTGAAACCTTCATCCCATTTTCACTCATTTTTCCAAAATTGTTTATGCATAGAAAAAATCACATTGTTTCTTGAGACTATTAGCCTGCCTTGTTTCCCTTATTCAAGATGCATTCTTGAATATTTTTTAGTTTGGCAAGGTCTTCTACATCCTTTTCCAACCTTATGTTACCTTTTTCCACCATTTGAGCACCTCTGAAAGCTTCAAAACACCTTTACATGAGAACTAGGACATCCTGTAGTAATTCTTGTACTAACTGTAGGAAACCCTGTAGTGGTTCATGTAGTACTACAGGAAACCCTTTAGCAGTTCATATAGTACTACACATGAAACCCTATTTAAACCTGTTTTGAGTAGAAATGATAGTCTGATCCTAGGGTAAGCCCTCAACTTAACTTCCATGCCTTTATCCCATTTCTGTAACATCTTTTAGGCCCTGGAAGAAGGCTAGAAAGAGATTAGAGACCTCTTGGAAAGCCTCTTTTCGTAACTACAGTTTGATTTCTATTTTGATGGCGAATGCATTCTTTACTTTTTTTGCCTTCTTATTCTCTTTTGTGTCCTATATGATTTCCTAATGGTCTCGAAGTTCTTTGTTTTGATTAGTTCTCTCTTAAGCACTGTAATTTTGGGTTTTAGCACAATTTGTTCTTGTCTTCCTTCTTATAGTAGCATTCTGCCTTCCTGTAACAATCATTCCTCTTCTTTCAGGGTCTTCTAACTATATGGGAGTGATACGAAATGATGTTGAGGGTTTGGAGGATGACGTTAGGGCTTAGAGGGAGTATTTTAGGTTTGTGAAACTGGAGAGGATGTGCTCTATTTGTTTTCTCAATAAATTTTTAGGGTGAGATAGAGTATAGGGTTTGTTCTTGAAAACTATTAATTTTATGAAATGGGATGGATGAATGATAGATATATAGTGGATATAAAGTGGATGGAGAGCCTGGAGTGTCGTGGTGACTTGATATTTGAAAAAAAATTCTTCTTTTAACTGTTGTCCCCATTCTTCGAAATCATCACCCTTCCTAATTTGGTTTTTCCACATTGCATGAGTGAAGGAGTGAGTTGAAATTAACTAGTTGAAAGTAGTTGAGACTGCTTGACCCATCCTTAGATTATAAAACTCACTCTCATGCATTGACAACAAATTTCTAACTATAATATGCTCAAGAGAAGAGGTCAATAATATTGCATAACATGTACCTACCTGATGGTTGTTGGAGAGGCATGCTTGTTGTTACTGAGTTGAAGATTGATCCATGGCCCTCTAGAGGTGATAATTTCATTTGTTTTCTTCTACACAGGTTTTCATAGCTTGGTGATTCTAAATCTATGTCTTCTAGTTACCATGTGCAAGTTATCTTAGCCAAATGTGGCCTTCTTGGACTATTGGGCTTGGCATTGGTGATGTTCACCTTCCCTATACCTTATTCCACCATTAGGCACCTTTCCCACGCTTTATTTCACCTTCGATACCTTCCTATACTTTCAACCTATTTCCTGTAGTAAACTAGAACTCTTGTAGTACTATAGGAAACAACATATTTGCCTTGTTTTGTCCATATCTCCCAAATGGTTGAATGGATAGACCTGTAATTTTCTAAGCAATTTTCCATCATCCTTATGCACCTCCCCATAAAAAATATTTTGCCAATGGATTCATGAACCTTGAGAAAAATAAAAAATGGCTGAAGTTGATGAAGGCAAATTTCTTGGAAACCGTGCACTGGAATTTTCTGAAATTTCTTACGCATGTTACCATCATCTAGATGCATATCCCCATGAAACAACCTTTCAAATGGATGCACGAATATAGAGAAAATAAAAAAATGGTTGTAGGTGGAGGAGGTCAATTTATCGAAAACTGTGCACTAGAATTTTTTGAAATTGCTTGAGCACGTTACTATCATCCATCTGCATCTCCACCTTAAACAACTTGGCAAATGGATATATAGTTTTCAAGATATGACAAAACTATTTTTTTTTCTTTATGTATTTATGTTTCCTATAGTAAAACAGATCATTCCGGTAGTATTTTAGTACAGAAAGGATAATGAATTGGAAAAGCTTGGGAATGATGGGTGGATGGTCGAAATGGATGAGGGTCATGGATTGGCATGACCTTGGCCCTTCTGGATCATCGGAGCAAAGGAGGAGAAAGTCCAAGTTTGACTTCCTTTGACTAGAATTTTGACCATCTTTTTATTTTCTTTGGTGCCAACTTGTTTTTGTTGCTTGCATATATTGGAGAGCACCTACATTCATCATAGAAATACATAGATTAAAGATTTTTTTACTTTTCCCCTTTCTTTTCTTCTATGCCTACTAGTCGCCTCAATGAAGTTTTCAACTAGTACGTCTGCCTAGGTGCCTCAAAGAAGGTTTTAACCTAGGATCTTTTCTTTTTCTCATTTTTTTCCAACCCGTTGACTGCCTCATGGAATTTTTCAATCAATGAGTCAATATGAAGTACCTCAAAGGAGATTTTCATTTGATATTTTTCTTTTTTTCTCTTATTTTTCATTTTTTATTTCTTTTCTTATCCTACTCTACTTGAAAAAAAACAAAAAACATTTTCAAGTGGAAGGAATACTTCTAATGGAGCCATGTGCACATCAAGATGACAACTAAACTCTTGTTTAGGCTTGCAATATATGATTTAACATGTACCTAAATTTTAGAGACCAAATTCTTTGACTTTGAAAATATCAAGCACAGTTGAAGAAGAGAGTGATGCTCCATCTTGTTGATTTTCTGGAACCAGACCTTAATATAACTTTGATGCCATTGGTTTTCTTGCTTATCCAAATCATTCTTGATGTCTTATTCTACCATGACCTTTAAATATTCCTCCTCTTGTTGATTGTTCTTTTGAATACATGGAGGATTTTGTGGTAACCATGAGGGAGCTTTCTCAATCTCAAATTTTGATGTCTCCTCTTCATCAAGTGTAGCCCATGAGTCTTTAGTCTTCTCTTTTGAATCTTGTTTTTCTGCATGTTGTCCTTCAATGGCATGAAGATAATCTATTTTTGTAATGTTATTCCTAAGCTGAGATGAATACCACTGAGATCAAGAGGAGATATTTGGAAGTGTTGTACCTCAACATTGTAAGTGGGTTGAGCTACTTCATTGTGTGGGTTTGGAAATGGTGGTATAGATAGTTGAGTGGGAGTGGATATTTGAGATGGATGTGGTTGGGGTTGTGATTATGGTGGAGGTGGATAGGAGGGATAACATGGGTTTTGGTATGGAGGATATTAAGGATAATATTTAGGATATTGTGGATGGCTCCCATAAGTTCCTTGCTAGCCTTCTTGCCAAGATTGATTTTGGGGTTGAGATGGCCAAGGTTGCCAAGGAAATGGTGTGTTACAATTACTTTGAGATGGATATGCATTAGCTTGAAATTGTGAATTAGGCCTTTGCATCAAATGGGGTTGAATAGGCTGTCATGGTCATCTTGGAGGTACATAACATAGTTTCATTGGAAACTGAATTTCTCCATTGTCCTCTTGGTAAACTTCCTTCAACCTTGGTAATGAGGGGCAATATTTAACATCATATAATTTTGCATGGGTGACACAAATATCAACATCTTATTTTTGCTCATTTTAAATTCTCAACATTTCTACTTCACTTAGATTGCTAAGAATTTTTGTTTTAAGTTATCAAGCAAATTTCCAAGTTTAGCGTGACTTACCAATCTTGATGTTGATTGATTCACTCTTGCCCTTCCTCTTGATATGTGTTTGCATGTTTCACAAATTTCTTCAAATGATAATTGATTACATCTCCTCTACTCATGAGATGAAGGAGATCAATCCACTCATCCCTAATTGTTCTACGTAAGAGGGTTTTTAGTGTGTCGGATCTTAAATGATGTCGCTTTTCCCTCTTAATGTTATACATGAACCTCTCTATTAGATGATCTAGAGTCTCATCTTATTTTTTATTCATTCTTAAGATTTCTTCTTTAAGATCATGATATTTATATTTTTCTAGAAATATGTTTTGCATATCATTCCATGATCTTATTGAATCAGCCGCTAAACTCATGAACCATTTAAGAGATCTATCCTTCAATGTTTCTATAAACAATCTCAGTTTTTGAGTGTTTAATAAGTAACGATAAAATATACAAACAATTTCAAATTCAAAGAGAAAGGTTTATAGATCCTCTCACCTCATACCATGGAAGTTGGGAAGAAAATATGGAGGGATGTTCTTCATATGCACACTTACATTAGTATCATGAATGGGTAATCCAAGAAGATCTTCATTTTCATCATATCCATCCAATTCTTCTACCTTCTTTTCCACCTCTTCTTCTTCAACCTGCAAAAGTGGATGGTGATGTGGCTCTTATTGCACCACGTGATCAAATGGGGGTGGGTGGGTTGGTGTTGGAGAATTTATTTGCTTTTAGGATTGAATGAAAACAATAATTAAATGCACTTTTCTATTTTTGAAATGAAATTTCCTATTGAAAATATTTTTTTTTTGCAAAAAGTAAAAAGAAATGAATCCACTAGGGAAGAAAACAATGCATACTTTGACACCTCCCTGACAATGGCGCCAAAAAGGGATGAGCCTAAGTATTGCAACACGAATGTTGCATGTCCCAAGGCTACCAACATTAACTATAAACCTAGGGTTCATACAAACTTAATAGGTATTGGCACTATATGTGCAACATACAATGTGTCCTTCCTTTGTTTTCATGATGTAATGGAGTGCATGTAATGAAATCAAATCCTAAACTAGTTGCAGAAAATGAAATTCTGAAAACGGAAAC